>CAJPEV010000149.1:73865-180555 GCA_905338385.1 Darwinula stevensoni
AAAAAGTAAAATCTAATTCATGGACCTGAAGTGACGTGCAAAGGCGAAAGGAGTTAAGTTTCTCAGGTAGAGTGGCAGGACTGGCGGTAGATCTTTCCCACTGTCCGATCTCTGTCGAAAGATTTTTCAATAATTGAGCGGAAAAAGAGTTTTGCTGGCGCATTATCGTCTTACTTTTCTGACACTGGATGAATGTGAATAACCTCATAACCTTCGAGACAAAATCTTGTGAATCCTGTGTGCATATATCCTGTTAACCGCCAAGTGTGAATGAACCTTAGCTTAATTGAGACACCCAATGAAAGAGAGTTCCACAGATCCCTCGACATCGTCATTGTGGTCACTTACGATACCTCGGGGCCATTCGCTGACATACGAAGAAAGATACGAACTTTTGTGCTTTCGTGAATACCAAAATTGAGCAGCATTCTTACGAACTGCGTACGAAGATCGTACGAACATCTTACGCAAAAATGCTTCATGAATACCACTTACGAACTTCGTACGAACTTCGTAAGAATTTCGTGGCAGGAGAGGTTTCATGAATACCACTTACGAACTTTTCTCTTCTTACGAAGAAAGAGTTCGTAAGAATGTTTCGTGAATACGGCCCCTGAATGACATCCATTCATCGATGGATGCGTAAGGACAGCCCTAAGCTTTTATTATTGCCATTGAGAATCTGTTGCCAAGCCCTTTCACAAACTTTTTTATTTTTATTTTTCTTCGTTCTACACGGTGTTCTTTGGACATCGGGACCGACAGATTGGAAACCTGTCGATGGTGCCATACCGGCTGTTGCCGAAACATCCCTTCAGCCCTAGATTCGCTTTGGGTTCACCCTAAGTAAAGAGGTAAAGTTCCCCAGGGCAAGTTCAAAATTAAAACATCGTAAGCCTCCGTACTAAACAGCAAGACAGGGATACAGAGATCAACCGATGTATGTTTGGAAATGAAGGGAGTAAAAGAGCAGTCCACTTTCACAGCGTGTACCTCATGAGATCAAGCCGAAGACTGAAACAGAAGAGAAAGTATATTCTTTGCGTTCTCTCCCTCTCCTTTTCCCACTTCCTGTCTCCGATTCCAACATTATCATATAGTCTGTCCCAGCATTTCCAGAAATCGATCGTGATAAGAAATTGCTCGCCCATGCGGGTCACGCCGCCTCTTCCTTTCCTCGCTCGGACTGTATCGTACAGTACTCGTCTCAATCCAATGGGGCATTTCCCATCAAAAATGTTGCGCATACATCGCGATGGTCAAAAAAGCTATCGATGCATCGACCGATCGTGACAGCCCTACTCGATACCCAATGCCCAGTCGTAGCATGGCATCATGCCGCATATACGATGGAAAGGTTGGGGGGGGCTTCTACCCGATTATGAAACTGCTATCAGATGTATGCTTAAAGGGCACTTCTAAATGAAGTGCCCATTAAGCCCACATACGATCCGCGAAGCACGAGAAGAATGTTCGAAGGTAGAGCTCGTCAGCAAAGTTCACCGATTATTTAATTGAATTGGGCTCCGAATCTGATGATTCTGTGACTGCAGAAGAAGCGCCGTACCTAGGATATTTGGTGCCCTGTGCGAGAAATCAATCCAGCGCCCCCCCCCCCCCTCCCTCTCCAGCTTCCCCAGCTCCAACAATACATTCCGTATTAATTTCTATGATTAATTTAGTTAAAATCAAGATGATTTGAAATTTTAAAAAGTTTTATTCATATTTGTTTAGTGATTTGGCAGCCAATTGGTGCTCCCTCGGTACGGCGCTGAGTCGTTCCTGACGTTCCACAATGTTACAGTTACAAGTCGATGGACTGGACTTCCGCCTTAATGAACATCTTTCCTGACAATATTATTACTATTGGCAATATTACTGGCAATATTACTAGCGCTCGAACCAAATCAAATGCGCAATTGCTCCCCATGCTGTAGACAGTGTCGTCAAACCATCTTTAGTGGCGTCTCTTGAATATGATGGCATCTTTCACTGTGGAGTTGCTACAGACGGAAGCAATCAGTGCCGTGAAAATGATTTCAGTATAAATTCGGTATTTTGACTGGAAGAGCGGTGGCTTACAAACAAATGTAATCGAGGTACAGAGCAAGCCGGATGATACCCACTCGCATCAACCAAAATGAATGATCCGTTCCATATTTCAGCAGCAATTGGGATCGGTTTCTCGTTTCGGTAACAGTTCTGTGTACCGATATCATACTCGCGAAATGACATTCGATCCCAGTCCTGAGGGAATCCCACGGGCGGGATGGGACCCATGGTCAATTTCAGCAAAATGTCTCTCTCTAAGAGAAAAGTGAGTCAGCTAGCTCACTAAGGACCGAGGAGGTCGGAGACAAGCGTCCAAGAGAGTGACGGGGATTTTACCACCCGCATTGCTACCTGGGGAAAAACGGAAATCTGACGATCGGTTTATCACTTTTTCATCAATCTGTTCGCAGTTGCCATAGCAAACGATCGTTGTTCTCAAGTCAGTGTGCTTGATTAGCTTCAAGCCTGGTGTTCAGTCATCCAGCTTTTGTTGCTGAAGGATCCATAGCTGAATTTCGGAAAGCGCGGATCGTAACTACATAAACTGGGTTGCTGGACTAACTCGTGATATGCCACATCTGGCCTCGTACTCGTTGTACACTTCTTCCATTACCAAATAACAACCGTTGCAATAACAGATTTCTATATTTTATGTTCAACACTGCAAATAACAAGACGGTTCATGACACTTGGCATGCCACTCATACTTTATTTATTCTTACTTCTCTCTGTCTTGCATTGTCAAAGCAACCTACATAGATCTCGTTCACTCCATCTTGAGGATAAATGATGGTATTTGAGTGGTAGCATCTGCTCATATAGTGGTTTCCATGGTGATCAGTAGAATGACAGATTTGTATCTGGACTGGTACTTCCGCATTTTTCTTGTGCTGGGAAGCGCTTCGAGCGATAACCTCATCTGGGTCTCCCAGCCTCCTCATTTTCCCTCTTCACTGAGAATAAAAGATGGCACCATGGCCAGGAACATGGTTCGGGGATGTCTACGGATTTTGC
Organism: Darwinula stevensoni; assembly: GCA_905338385.1. Lineage (NCBI taxonomy): Eukaryota > Metazoa > Arthropoda > Ostracoda > Podocopida > Darwinulidae > Darwinula > Darwinula stevensoni. Next base: position 76,932 of record CAJPEV010000149.1, read on the forward strand.
TGGACTATTATACCATTCCAATAAAAACTTGAGCAGTGGGGTATCCACGGCAGGGAATGAGAAAATCGCCCGGAGTTCTGAGCCCCACTCGAGGCAGCGCTACACATGGCTTTCCTCCTCAGCTCCATCCAAAGCAGAGAGCACATGGCTCTCCATTTCTTATTGAATTCGTGTCCTAGAAATAAGGGGGATGAGACATTGTCACAGAGAATGTGTGAGACGGGAGTCAATACGGGCTAGACTGCCTTGGGGCTCGGGATCTGCTCAGACGAACACCTTTCCTTGTTTCCTCCGCTCAGGTTTTTATTTATTTATTTTGGAAAGATGTATATTGAAGGCTATGGTGAAATCATGGCTGAAAATTCTCATAAATTACTGCACCAAGTAATTGAGGAGTTCTCTGGAAAAAGGGCGTATGTGCACGCGCTTTTTCCAGAGAACTCCTCAATTGAACAAAATGAAACAGTGCTGAATAACGCGAAATTTGGCCATTTTCAAGTGGGTAAAGCTTTGAAAGCACTTTGATAGCAGTGGCTGGACAACATTAGATTTATGCCAAGCATTCCTCATAGGTTTTACTTCTTTCATGACACCATGTCTAAATACTGAATGTTTGACCTCGACTGGAAAAGAGAAGGACACCATGATTCAGAATTATGAAGCAGCTTCCATTTAATAACTCATTTAAGAGGATTCTGAGACTATAATATGAAAAGACATGGAGACCAAATCAGAATATAAATGGGCAGACTTTCAGATCTGAGGGCAAAAATGGAAAGGGAAGCAAAATGAGAGGATATTTGATGTCATTTTCCTCTTAAGCGACACAAGCATGAAGCAGCATCAAAAAGAAGCAACAAGAGCAGTCCAACAGAGAAACCTTGTTGCTTTTTTCATGAGACCTATATTACACTAACTGACTGTCTGGCCCTCTTTGTCATCACCTGACCGTTTGCATACATCTAATATCATCTTGAGGGAACATGGATTCATGAGGAAGGAAATTAACACTTGTGACACTGTTCTTTGCTTTTTTGGGGTATGAACACGTTCTTGGGACCGAATTCAGAGTTTTGACTAGTCTCAGAGTATACACTGGGAGTGATGTTCCTTGTTCTTTCTTGTCTTTTCTTGCATCATTTATTCTCCCCCTTCTCCTTCATCACTGCTTCTCATTCCTGTCAGTCCTGCAAAAGTTCAAACACAGTTTTGCAAAAATGATTATTGCATAATTTGAAAGAAGTTCACATTGCAGATGGAACAATTGCCTACTGCCCATGAACAGACAGTTGGACATTTAATATTGTGTCAATGTGATATCCAACATCTATGCTCAGCAAGAATAAGAATAAAATGTGATATAGCAACAAAGAAGCAGAGAGAAGCTACAGAAGGGACACATGACCTCAAGAAGTTATTATAAATAGATTTTCAAAGGCATACAGTGGACTGTTACACTTAGTCAAGTAAAATGTAAAAAAATACTCCATTGAAGGAGGAAATACCTGCTGTGGGACGGAGATGAATCAGCTGATGCCACATGACCACCATCTTCACCACTTTCCCCTGTCAGAATATTCCAATCAATGAGTCTAAATCACATCAATAACACAAGTCCCTATACGTTACCTGAATGAATCATGGGTGAAGATGACCATGCTTTAAGCACTGCTTAACCCCTCGATCTAGAAATTTTCATTTTTCATGAATATTGATTTTTGCTTTGCAGTGAGAGGGAATGGAATCATCCCTCTAACAATTCATCCCAGTTGTCATATAGGAGAATTTTCTATAAGCACATACTTTCCCAAAGAGATTCTCTATGATAACTCATAAGAGATATCAGACAAGAATTTCTCTTGAATGTGACATACCCCATTTTACCATATAGGCAAGCAAAAACTGAGATAAATCTTTTCTTGTATGCTTGGGGATGTGGTATGACCCCTTCAGTATGATGCTGACTTCTTCAGCATTATCACCTCCAGATTAGCAGAACAAAGAGCACTGCCAGCTTTTGAATGCATAAGGGTAAATTTTATTCAGCCAATTGATTGTGCACTTATCACCACTGAGGCTCTGATTGCTTGATACACTTGTTGCTCAGGCAAATGCTATCCTCTTTGTTGGCTTAGTAATTTCTGGTGTAGAGATGTTGAAAAGGGTCTTTCTATTCAAGTTGTAGGCAGAATTGGATTCCTGATGATCATTCTGCACAATTCATTTGCTCATCAGGCCAATTCAGATATCACTCTCCTCTATTTTTTAAAGCATTTTCTTAGTTGGCTAGCAATGGTAGGAATCCACTTCAACACGAGGTCTGTTTTAAAGAACCCTGAGGTATGTTTTGAAGAATCTTTCTTTGGTAAATTTGACCAGTGTCTGCCAATGTCAATTCTTGTCTTCAGTACCTTGAATACATGACAGTATCTGAGTGCTCTCATCTTTCTCAGGTCTTTCTTTTCTTCTTTGCATCAATTTATACTAAAGCTTAGCAAATCCAAATTTTTGAGATCAGGTCAGTTGTTTTTCACCAAATGTGCCCTAAAAATATGCTGCACATATCACTCTTTAGGTAAATGGTTAAATCCGGCTTCGCCAAGATTACCCTCCCAATTCCTTTTTTTCAATAAGCTTACTTGCTGTAATATGTTTCAGTCATTGTCTGATGAAGTAATTGGATTGTGTACTGAGGTATTACCAGATGGGCTAGAGGTGCAAATGCTCTTGACATCTTAGGTACAATCTTTCATGTTTAAATTCACACATGATTGCAGAAAAATTCTGGGTATCATTTCTTCATTCAAACTTGATGTTTCAACTCCATAAAGGTTTAAGCAGCCAGGGGAATTTTCTGTCCTCCCCTTTTTAGTGGGCCTTATGGTCCCATCTTGTTTGTCTGTGTGTCAACTTTGGTTGTCAGACAAAAATAATATTGGCTTGATCAATGTAAAAATTGGCAAGCCAGTAGATATGAACAAGATATGAACAAGATGAACAAGATATAGGCTGAGTTCATTTTGTGGCAAATTTGCACCAAAATTGGCATTTTTATTGCAAATTTTGGAATTGAAATTTGGTCATGGTGGGGAAAGCATGAGTGCCCGCAAGCCCTTCAGGTTCTGGACCACAATGTGCATGCACATATGACCCAGGCTTTGGGCCTGGCATTGTGTCAGCAACTGGAGCTGTCAGTTCCCTACCGACCTTCATGGTGGATGGATCCAACCACACACAGTCCTCCATCCTCCCATCATCGTTTCATGGGCACCCTCAACTTGAGGGGTTAAAGGGTGGAATGAAGCAATGGGAAACTACTAAAGCAGTTATTAGCTGATGTCAAAGAATCCATCAGTGAGCAGTAGAGCATCTACTATAGTCATTGTCTACATTCCATTATTGGAAAGCCAGTATGTCTTAGAAAAGGACATTTGATGGAAGTGTCATGAAAAAGGAGAAATGCATTCTAACATGCATAGGAGATATCAAGGTATAGATTGGTTCAAGTAAATGGCTGGCAGTGGGCTCTGCTTTTCACATGAACATCATGATGTGCATGAGGAGATGCTGGATAAGAGAGGTAGTGATAGCTTCAAACTTCCAAAGTGATTAGCTAAGCTCTGCTAATTATATAGAATAGCAACCAAAATTAGAAACTCCACTGAGCATCCCATGGGGTTTGTAGCTCCTATGTATTGTTAGACATTTAAAAATTCTGTCTTGGGAAATCCAGGGTGAATGCATTCATGCATTATAGATTCATAATACCACCATACTCAAAGGACTGAGAGCATGTATGCACATATTCAGTAAGTTAAATGCTCCTCATGGTAGAGCTCCAGAACAGGAAAAAGTTTGTTTTTAGAACAGGATGACTAATTTTTTATTATCTTCAAATGACATATCTTGGCTCCTGTAGCCTGCCATCAGGATACAAAGAGACATACAAGATGAAAGAGAAATGAGAAAGAAACAAGAAAAAAAAAAACAAGAGCATAAGGAAACCAAGGGGAAGTGACATTACCATGGATGCACTGCATGGGAGAGGCTGACCAAGGAGAGGACAGCTATGCATAAGGCAAGACAGATCACGCATGCTTTGTTTAATGCATCTGCAAAGCAAAGGGGTAGGGAGAGTGAGAGAAAGATGAGATAAAACTTCACAGAGGAATCATACAGATAGCAGTCTCAATCTGCTCAACCTGTTTGAATGACAATGCCTGAAACATGCCTGCAGATAGAAAAGCCATCAAAATACACTAAGATACTGCTCACAAGGATCAACCTTGGTCATTGCAAACTATGGAGAGGGTTTTTCTAAGTTATGCACACTTCAAGTCCTTCATTCTACTTGTAATAATTTACTTTGAATAGTAATTGGGGTAGGTTTTAGTAATAAAAGAAAGCTTGAGGACTGCACATCATTAGTACATTATAAAGGCCTATACTACTAGACATTATAATATAATATGGGTATTAGTTGCAAGAGGCTGATGATTGCACCTTGACTCTGGAATATCATTCAATCCTATTTGGCCTGTGCTCCAGGGACTCCAGGGATATACTACCTGGGTTCAGCCTTCACCATCAAGGTTCTTTTTCTTTAATGTCTCATTAGAGATGGGAGTGCTATTTGCTTCAAGGTCTCACTTTTCGAGAATGTTGGGGCATGCACTTAACAGTGAACACCTGACTCAATTGATTTTGAACCTGAATCTCCTGCCACAGGGGGCAAGCTCACTACCAACTGAGCCACCCCATTCCATTGTCTAACCAGAATACTTTTTGCAAGAGACTGACAGCTCCTTATGTAATGTAGTTTTAGCTCTCAAACAATGCTATTTTTTTAATGAATCAGCTTCTTCAAAGAAAAGAAACACACAGTGCATCCCAGAAATAGCACACCAACAACGCATCTACTGTAAATGCTTATTGATCCATCATGAACTCTCATTCATTGCATTCAACATACATCAAGAGACATTGGCACATCATTTCTAGGGTGCACTGCAAAAGTAACTTGAGCATAAGCAGAAAAAGAAAGTAAGATAATAAATAGGCTGATGCAAAAGTGCATCCACTGCATGGAGAAGAGGTGCACATAGCTATCATGCTAAACCTAAATTGGCATGCACTAACAAACAAATAAAAACTGGATGAAATAACAACCTTTTCCAGAGTGGTCCCCACTGAGAGACTCTCCAGTCACATGGCATGCTCCTTCTGTGAGTTCTGAAGAATCATAGAAGAAGGCATTTATTATTAACAGGGTAACACTTGTTGAAACATGCAGAAAAAAAAGAACATATACCAGCCATTCCCAATAAAACAGGGTGCAGGACCCACACTTGGAAAAATTTCACATAACTACAACTGATGTACTTATCAGGTTATAATCCATTCCTCATAAATAAAATTGCATCAACTGTGAAGCATTACAAATGAGGAGAAAGCCAAAGGGAAAGTTGCATACACTGGCTTGCAGCTTAAATTCATTGAGAATAATTGGAAAAAGGCATAAAACTTCAGTAAGTAAACATCAAAAAGCTCAGGCAGCTGCAACTCAATTCAACCTCAGGCATGAGAATTAAGATCACAGTTGGGATTCTACATTTGTGTTCTGATAGACCATTCCATCAGCATGACAGTGCACTACATGGACTTCCAATCATGCAGTATGAAGGTTTTCAAATGGGTCTTCATTGGAGTCCAGGTCTATTCAAATCAAAGATTGAATGAGGGTTAGTTCACATGCAGGTCAGTGAGCTAGTGAGCTAGGGGATAATTTGTACTTTGAGAGAACATAATTACAGATGATGTATGAAGCAGGGTGGGAATAGCATTCATGGTGCAACATCAAGGTCCACCAATAATGAACTTATTTACACCAACCAAAAAAAAATAACACAAAAGAGTGCAAGGTTCTCAAATGGTGGGATAGTTTAGTGCACACAGAATGCTTTCTCTACCTGCTGAGAGACTGGGGTTAGTGACTTGTATGCCCAAATCACGGCAGTAACAATCCTCCGAATGAGAGGAAGGAGATGGGGAATCAGGATCGGGAGAGGAAGTATGTATGGGAGAAGTACTGGAGGGATCCATGACAACCACACGCTTCACAAAATGATGCATGCTGTCACTCTTGTGCTCTTCTTCATATGTCCTTTCTGACCCCTTCTCACTTGCCAATTCTGATTTCAGCAGTTCTTCTGCCTTCCGCTTGTATTCAGTGACCAGTTTCGAAGGAACTGTTTCTGGGTCATGCACCTTTTTTTGTCTGACAATATGTTTCCTGTGGATGTTCCCTTCATTGTCACATTCCTCAACTTCTTCCACTTTTTCACCAATGTGAAATCCCTTTGTGAACTCCTTGAAATGCTCCTCTACATCTTGTCTAGTGATGGTGACCTTTTCCACATCACTGGGGAACTCAACCTTCCTATGCATCATGAAAGAGAAACCTTCCTCTGAGCAAGGCACTGTGGATTCAGTATATTTTGGGCCAATCTTAATATTCCCTTCCTCATCATATACTTCTGTCCACCTGGATTCCCCTATGAGCAGCTGCTCCACTATCATTGGTGGTCTGTCACCCAGTTCCAAGTTGATTCCCTCTGTGCTTGAGACAAGCGTTCCAGATTCAGCACTGGTTGACATGAGGGATTCACCTTGGTAAGTTGCCTGTGTGCTAGAAGAAGTTGGGTCAAGTGATTCTAGACTCCCTGCACCAGTAATAGAAAGAGCTTCCAGTGGTGATTTCCCCTCGATACTGTCTAAGCTCAAACAACGTGACCTCCCTAGTTCCACAGAATCAGTGCTGACTTTCATTAGATCTTCACTCATCCCTGCTGCTTCCAAAGAGTCTCTCTGGAATTGTGATTCCTGAGCCAGTTTCTGTTCCATTAAGTGCCAATGGTCATCACCATGCAATTGCTGTTCCAGGGAGTCTGTGCTATGTTCCATGCATTGATACTGCTCATCAAGAGAGTCTGTGCTTTGCTTCATGCAGTACATTTTCAGCTCAAGTGAATCTGCGCTTTGCTTCATGCAGTCTGCTTGCAGCTCAAGTGAATCTGTGCTTTGTTGCATCAGTTGAAGCTGTTCTTCCAGAGAATCTGCACTTTCTTCCATTTTGTGCATTGGCCTCTGAAGAGAATCTGAATTTTCTTCCATGATATCTTGTGGTGTGTCCATGGTAGCTGTCAGTAGTGTTTTCTTATCCAGGTCCTTAGCACAAGTGCCATCTTCTTTCACATCATCATCACCTGCTCCAGCACCAACATCCTCAATTTCAGAAATTTCATCACTCAGAGATGTAGTTTCTTGGTTGCCAGATGCTGTGGGATCAACCAAGCTACTCTCTGTATCAGGTCCACAGATTTCCTCAATTGGAAGACTGTCAAGTGCCTCATCATGAGATCTTCCTGCAGCTTCAAATTGTTCCACTTTGGTTTGAGCTTGCTTGATGAGTTCATCAATTTGAAACATCCTCTCTTCATAATCATCATCAGATTCCACTCCTTTGGCAGCCTGTTCTGAAAGTGTGTCACAGCTTTCAGACTCAGATATTTGTGATTCATGCCCTTCTTCAATCTCAGAGAGCATGTTCTCCTCTTCCTTTGCCTTCTGCTCAAATGTTTCAACCTCCCTGCATTGCTTCTCAAGCCTTTCAAATTCTGTCAATGAGGAACCAGATCCAACCGAGATGTCATCTCCCTGTCCGCTGCGGCTTGCAATCACCCTGCCGTCATTCAAAGAGTCCTGAGACCCATTTGAAGTAAGACATGACCTTCCTTGGACTTCTGTTTCCAATCTTTCAAACTCCTGAAGTGATCCTGATGAACTATTGTCCACATCACTGCTACGTCCAAAGAACCTGCGACCAGCAAGGACATCAAATTCAGGAGTGCTACTAAGAGATTCCTTCAATCGCTCAAGGTCTCTCCTTTCAAGATCTTCTTCTTCAATGTCTTCCAGAGGAGGAGGTTGACTCACATACTCATCATAATATCGTTCCCTTTCAGATGCTGCCTCAAACTGTATTTCCATCCATCGCTGTCTCTCTTCCAGGCCATCCAAGGATTCTGCTTCGCTGAGAGACACATCATCAGGGCTCTGTAGCTTTTCAAAAGAAGTGTCATATGGAAAGTTTGCTTCTGATAGGTGACATGGTACAGTGTGAGACTCCATGCCAACTGTTTTTGTTGTGATGTTACATGTTGGGGGCTTTGGAGAGGATGGTGATTCAGGTGCCACCATCTCAAAACCTTCCTCAGACATCTCTTCTTGAGATAAATGGACAAAACCATCTTCATCTTCTCCATTACCTTGATGAGGACGTGTGAGGGTGATATCAGGTACTTTTTCGCTCTCACCAGAGATCAAAGGAGGAACTGGACTAGTTTGATGGAAAATATCATCAGAAATGCAATGCTCAAGGCCTGAGCTCCTTGCACCCAAGCTGTCCTCTGGTACTTCAGAAATATCTCCCAATGACATGTTTGAATGAGGAGGTTCAGGGCTCTGAGGTCTTTCAAAGATTTCTGGCATTGCCAAGGCATCAATACTAGAAATTCTGGCTAATTCTGCAAGTTCAGGCTCATTGTAGTCCTCTGATGACTGGAATTCAGGACAGAAATGTCTCAGATTTGAGGAAGGCCTGCTTCCTGGGAGACTCATGATGCCTGATGCTGAAGCACCTTCATTGTGTACAGGGGAGGAGCTCTCCAGTGACTTTGCAGAACGTGCTATGAGGAGTTGCTTTCTTACGTTCTTCACTTGGGAATCATCGAATGCCCTCAAGGGCTCACCCACCAAGGACTCAACCATGCTCCTGTGTTCTTCTACTGCATTACTGTCCTTGTGTGGATGATCCGAGCCTTTTGGCCCTTGGGGCTCATGCACTAAAAAATGATCCCCATTTTGAGAATCATCCTGAGCTGAGGATTCTTGTTCTGAGGATTCACTTCGATCCTGACCAGGGGACATGTCCAACTGGGTGATCACTTGAGTGGCAACTGAGTGACCAGGGGCACTTGAGTCAGGAACAGTTGCCATGGTTAGAGTGACAGACTGAGACTCAGCCCCAAGCACATGAGGTGGAGTGCTTGTTCCTTTGCTTTCCATCATCCTTCCTTCTTCTGTGCTAGATGAGCTGATGCTCTTCTGCACAACAGTCAAAACTGAACTATCGGTCAAACTGCTCTGCACACTTCCAAAGTCGGCACTTGTTTCCTGTGATTCCTGTTGCTCCATATCTGGAGGTTTCTCTGGTTCTTCTATGTCAAGACTTTCAGCAACAAGAGGTTTTGGTTCTGGATAGAAGGTCATTTCCATGGAACGCTTCATGCCTGTGCTCTCCCCAGCATGCACTTCCCAATCCTGTTCTTCCTCTTCTTCAGAGCTTCCAGCTTCTTCCAACACTGGAGGAGCAATGCAAGGAGTAATGACCAACTCCCCATCGTCTTCCTCATCTTCAATTGGAATTGGTTCTGCTTCTGTGAAGACAAGTGATGGAACTATGCCATGATCCCCCATTCCATTTGATGACAGCTCTGCACCCTTATCTCCCTCTCCATCCACTGATGATATGGCACCCTCCTGATCTCCAGCTGCTCCATTAACTGATGGCACCGGGGTAGATGTGGATGAAGATGATAAGCAGGGGATTGAGCTGGAGGGTTCAGCCACCATTGATGAATCATCCTGTGATTTCCCAGGGATCACTGTTGCATTAGTGCATTGCTCATGATAGCTACCCATTAATGATGACTGCTCTTCCATAGTAGGAGTAGCCACCTCTCTCTCCTGGTCCCACTCAATAGCAGATGGAACAAGAGTTTCTGATGTTTCACTTGAGAGCTCTACACTTGCCATGTTTCCTGAGCTTTCTGAGTCTATTGACCGCATAGATTCCCGAGAGCTCATGGAGCTGGCTGCAGTGAAGTAGTCTTGTGAAGTGGCCCCAGATCTCTGGTCAAGAGGAGTCATGGTTGCAGCTGTTTCATACTCTGATGATCCTTCTGCAGTTGCTGTAAACATGGCTTCTACATCAGACGAAGTTGGACGGCTGGCTGGCTTGCTGCTGTCAGACGTCATTTCAAATGACTGATAACGTGAGTCTCCTTCCCCACTACTTGACCCATGCTCCACGTCTGTCCCACTTTTTCGATGCTCCTCAAGTTTCCTATACTCCAAAGATGACCTAGAAGCATCAGAGTCTCGTAATATCACTTTTGCACAAGAGCTTGAACTGGATTTTTCTCCATCTGATCGCTTGTCATGTATCTCCTTCCACTCCTCACCTACTACCCTCCTCTCCTCCTCTTCCCTGTGCTCCACTACATGCTCATAAACTAATGAGAACTCACTCACTGGATCTCTCTTCTCATCTCCTTGAACACTTTCCACTTGTATCAATTTGACTTCTTCCCCTTCGACTATTTCACTTGTTCTACTTGAATCATCTACTTTGCTTAAGAATACTGCTTCTTCATTTCCAGCCATGAACAGTTCATGCTGTTCAGAATGCATATGAGGTTCTTCATGTTGCTCTTGATTCATGTGGAGACACTCATGCTTTGAACTCTGTCCGCTTGCAGATGAGTGAAGAAATATCTCCTCTTCCTCATGTTCACATGTCTCATCTGACTGCAGCATAAACACATGCTTCTGCTCCTTAGACATTTCCCGAAGGATGGCAGCATGTTTCTCAGGTGGTGACCATTCTCCACTCCTTAATTCCTCATCTGTGATTTCCACACTGGAGACTTCTGCATGAGAGACCTTCTTCTGATTTTCCATTTTCTTCCGAGTTACAGATTCAATGACTTCCCGCTGCCTTTGAATGAATTCATCTCCTTCTTCCTCCATTCCTTCTTGCTTCATTCGTTCAGCCACTTCATTCATCAAGTGTTCCTTTCTTGCTTCCATAGGAGACCTCCTTCGCACTTCCTGTTTTATGTCTTCCACAATATCCTCAGCAATTCGCCTTGCTTCAGTGGGGGACATTTTCCTCCGGTCTCGATCATTACCAACTTCAAATTGACTGGTTGCAGGGATGTCTTGAACCATCTCACTTGGCTGTTCTTCAGATCCTTGTGCCTGGACTGTCACTTCCCAGATTGTGTGTTGATGCCGCTCTTCAGGCATCTGTACAGGGCTTGGGGGGGGTTTGAAATACCTTTCATCTTTCTCTTCTAAGCTTGAAGATCGAGAGGATTTTGTTCCATCTCGGGAACTTACACTTTCAGCAGACTGGGAAGAGATTTCTCTAATAAGCTTTTGAGATGCCCTGGCTATTTCTTCTTCCTGTCTAATTTTACTTTCAAAAAGAGCCTTCTTTGCTGAAACTCCAGTAAATGCAACATCCAAATCTTGCTCATCCTCAGCATTATCCAACTCTTCACCACTTGCTTCATCTTTCCAGTCCTGTCTCCTATCTCGTGGTACTTCAAATGGACTTCTTGAGCGTGAAACTTCGTTTCCCTCATCCTCAAGGCTGTCAATCTTTTCCACACCAATAAATCCTGTATTCTCATAACCTGCACGACCTGTCTCTGAGTCACTCTCAGATTCAGCACTTCCAATCAAAGTTTCCTCTTCAACCCGTGATTCAGAAAAGCTTGTTAGGCCTTGTTCAATGACTGTTGCTTCTGTAGCAGTTGTCTCAGTGTCACTCTCCAGTTCAGGTCGAGCTGAGTCCAAGCTCCGTAGCCTTCTTGGTTGCACTCGAGGAGGTTTAGGTTTCTCTTCCATGCTTCCAGATGCTACATTCTCCCAGAACTTTCTTCTGTTTGCATAAGAGTCCACCTGCTCTGTAACTCCAGACAGTGATTCTCCATAAGAGGGGGGCTGCATGGAAGGGGAAGGAATGGGTTCTAGGGAACTGGCAAATTGGTAAGGCAAGGAAGAATCATGGGATGGATGCATCTGATGGTCCAAACCACCATCTACAATGGAAATGGGGCAGGGTGTTATTGGCACCATCAGTTTTGGGAATCTCACTTTCAAGTCCTATATGTGACAAAGATCAACCTGCAAAGTGATGCTAGTCATATTAGTCAAGGAATCAGGCATTATTATTAGTGGAAACAAAAACAAAAAGGAAAATAAGGGCACAGAAAACAAATGAGCAACCAAATAAAAATAAATAAATACCTCGGGCTTCCTGTCTGTGGTCTCCAGACATGGTACTGTTGTGGCTACTCTTGCTGCTGCTGCTCAAGCTGCTGCTGCTGCTGCTGCTACTTGCACTTGAACTGCTACTAGTTCTCAAAAGTTTTTTTCCAGAATCTTGAGATTTCTGCTCTTTTTTATAAATTTCTTCAGCATGTAGGTTAACAAATAACTCTCCATCTTCATCTGTGATAGCCAATGAGGAAAACTTATCTTCTGTTTCATCATCCATATCTTCAACTTTCAGAGCTTCTGCTGCAGCAAGATTTTCAAAGACTTCAGCAACATCATCTTCATAAGTGCTTTCATGGAGATCAAGCTCCCACTTTTCAACATCAGCATCAAGCAGCTGAGTAGCAGCAGCATTTTGTATGATGACTGCCTCTATGGAACTATTGCTACCATGAGGGGATGCAGACATGCCTTGCTGGCCATGCACCAACTTCTCTGCTTCATTACCATCAAGACCATGATCATCATCATCATCATCATGATCATGATCATCATCATCATCACCTAGTTAAAAAACACAAAAAAATGAATGCTAACTAAAACATCATGCTAGCTGCACATGATACAGGCAACATGGCAGATATAGAACCTTCAAATGCACATCAATCATTTTGACAATAGGAACTCTAGAAACAATGAGCATCAATTAGTCAGGCAGAGTAGCCGTGCTGTTAGCAGAAGGATCTCCTCATCGGGCTTTGGGGGCATAGCTCCTCCTACCTCGACATGAGGACATCACTTCATTCACTATTTCTGAGGACAGCCTCTCTCCCACTGCATAGATATTTTCATAGCTGGAAGTCCTCTGGGGTTCCATTGCTGGAACCGTGCGATCTCCAATCTGTTCTTCAATTTCTTCTGAACTTAAGTCAGGTACAGCATGCACTTCTTCAACCTCAAGATCATCATAGATGTTTTCAAAGCTGGATGTCCGTACAATGAGGGGTGTTCCAGTGCTCAGGTCAACTATATCCATTCCACATCTATTCTCAGCTGCTAGGTCATTTGAGAACATTTGGAAATATTGCAGGGCTTCAGGAGTGCCAGTGATCAGAAAAGGAGAGGAATCAAAGCCATGTGGGTATTCATCTTCTTCCAATGGTTCCTCCTCTTCTTCCAGTATATGCATTTCCCCAGGGTTATCATCATCCAGAAGAAGAATGTCCCCAAGGATGTGGGGTTCTGTGTCTGAGCCATATGTGATCCTCCTTATCAAATCAACAGGTGGACTTGGTGCTGGGAGTGCCATGATGGAATCAATCTCTCCAGGATCTACCATGAGCACATCCTCAACCTTTACCTCTAATCAAAATGGATGCTGAATGCACAAAATGAAACATGACTTCATTGAATCACCTTGGTGATACTTTCATTCCAAGGAGAAATTGATTGCAATGTACCACAAAGGAGCAGAAATATTTGAAAATCACTCTGAAACAGTAGTACAATGTTAGATCCCAAATTATGCATTTTCTAACCCTACTTTAAATTTGAAGAATTCAATTATGTTCATTTTTTCTTTCTGCTTTTTTCAACTGGGCAAATTACACATTAGTCAATTACCACATTGTGCTTTCAATTTTTGGAATAAGAGCTTAGAGGACATATTGAATACAAAAAACATTAAATGATTCTGATGATTGCATGACATGAAAGTATGATTCCAGCTGCTTGACAGCAACCTCCTCTGATCTGCAATGCTGGACATTATTATTATTACTATCTATATTGTAGAATAGATATTTCACCTTTATTTTCTCATTGACATAGCACACAGGAGCAAGCCCCCCCCCCCCAATTCTAACCCTGTATCCATGCCACAAGGGCTGGTGATGAATTGTTAGGATTTTACAGCAAAACTTCACATGGATAGTAAAGACCAGCCAGGAACACAGGGCTCCAATAGAAGCAATAATATGGCAGGGGAGAGTCTACAGGGGCCCTGTAGTTTGCTTGTCAGCTCAAGGCATTCTGCCTGTCACTATGTGTACTGGTTTAAAATGTGTTTCTGGGGGTGTCTCTAGCAGACAGTTCAGGAGCCTGTTCCTGGAAGTTAAAACTAAGAAGGCTGTGCAATCACTTGGTGAAAAACTCTGAAGCTAAGTTGTGCCTAAAGGGGGTCATACCAGTTACTGAAGAATGACAAGCAGAGCCAACTGGGATTGTTCTCAATGCCCAATGGCAGCTTTACTAACACACCTGATGAGGCTCTGGGAATTCAGTTAAAACTCATTCCCCAGATCTGTCCTCTGATGAAACTGTTATGGAAAAGCCAGCCTTAGGACTATGAACTTTCAGGTGGAGACATATGGCAGCCCATCATAACTACAAGCAGAACCATGCATGTCATTAACTCTTCCTAACCAAAAAATGCACCAGAAGAGGAAGAAATCTACCCATTTATGCTGCAGCAGAGTGGAAATTGATTAATGTGCTGTCAGACTTTGTTAAGCATATTTATTCTTGAGATATGATGCTAAAACTTGATGAGTCATGGGGTAGGCTATTATATCAAAGCCTGGATAAATGTTTTAAAAAGGGTCTACTCCAATGCATTGATTCAGTCCATCGGCTTGACTTCTTTCTTCTTTCTTCATGATTTACAGAGCTTGATTTTACAATTGCTTCTAGGAACAATACCTTTGGGCTAATAATAATTATTATTTCCATTCAAGAAGAGGCCACCCACTTCCAAAGCTCACTCCATCTGGGCAATGACTATGACTAGCAGGAATGAAGGTAGCAAATCTATGATGAAGCACAGTGGAAGTAAAAACTGCTTCATTGTCAGCAACCCAAGATTTTCCAAAAACATCAATTGACACAAACCTCAACTATAACTGGCTGATGAAGAGACTGCTGAAGGCCCAAACTGAGGGCACCATCCTGTCCATTCAGAACCAGTGCATCAGTACTCATAACTACAAGAAGCATGTCCTGAAGCAAGATGTCAAAGACCACTGTTGATGCTGTCATAGTCCACCTGAAACAGTTTACCGCCTTCTGAATGCCTGTCCCCAACTTGCCCCAAAAGAGTCCTTGTACAGGCACAACCAGGTGTACAAAAATGTCCACTGGTGTATCTGCAACCATGCTGACATGGATATCCCAGGTAAATGGTACAAACACCAACCACAGCCTGTAGTGGAGACCTCTTCCACAATGGTACAGTATATAGGATCAAAAGGTTGCATTATGGTTATTTTGCAACCTAAGTGACCCATTTCAATGTTTCTGCTACATTGTTCTGTATGGTCCCAGCAACAAATTTTTTGAGACATTGTGTTGTTTTGTGATGTTGGGATGTTGCTGCTAAGTCACAGAATGACATCCATGGAACAACGTTGCTTTAATGTTATCGGATGTTGTGTTTGGGCATGGTCTAGATACCAGCTGTGGGCAGCAAGACAATCATGGGCTATTTTCATTATGTCCAAAGTTTTACTTGTCTCCACATAATATCCATGAATCTTGGTTGACCATAACAGCCCTTGAGTCTTAACAGTTCATCAATAAAGCTATTCTTAATGGGAAAGGCCTGTTAGGCTGCCCCTGCCTATGAAGAAGTTAGAAATGCCTAGGATGGTTATTGGTTAAGGGAAAGGTTTCTGAAAAAACTACTCAGGAGTTTGCATCTGCAGCAAAGCAAAGCTGGATGTTTTGAACATGCCCTGTGATGCATGTACTCTTTAGCATATATTTTCAATCACAGGTTTGAAGTTGATATTGGTTCAAAGGGCAAGTTTTCCCCCCTCCCTGAAGGCTTCCTCAATTACTGAAGGACTTGTCAGCTGCAAAGATGGTTAAAGGTTCTTACACAATGTGTATATGGGCATAATTTTCCAAGAGCTTCCCTAATTTGGATGCCATCACTTTTGCTTCTCTTTAGGGGGATATATACAACAATACATCAAGGAAATGCCTTGATAATTACTGAGATAGCTAGTTTGATGACCAAACCTGAAGTATTGGGTTATGCAGAGCAGATTTACAACACTAATCAGGCAGCCTTTATATCCCTCAAGCACCCACAAGTGAGGAGGCTCATTGTAGTAAAATTCATATATTGGCTCAAAATACTGGCCAATATCCATGCTGTAATAGTGAAATGGATCCCAGGGCCCCATCCACCCTCAGGTTCCCATTAAGTACATTGATGCTTTCACCTAATGGAATTCAGAACTGAACCCACCAGTCTAGTCTCACTTATGAGCAGTACAGAGGTAGAAGAATGGAATAGCACAAATGATCATGGAGGAATAAAACTGACTGTAGGCAATTAGGTAAGTTCACCTCAACCCCATCTGAGGGCACCCCTGGATAGTACCCTGATGGGCTTGAAAAGGTGTAGTCTTTGTGAGATTGTTCAAAAACTTCTGGAACACTGCATCTAGTCAAGAAATAGACAGAGTAGGCAAGGTGAAGTCTCCTTTCTGCCCAAAACTCAGAAGGGAGAGGGAAGGGGTCCAGGTGAGAGCTCACTTCAATGTATACTCCTTCGGGACAAACAATATACGTCCTGGATGCTCCTGGGCCAGGTACAAGTACCTTGAGTACATGGACTGAACCAATGACAAACTGGCTGAGCTAGGTTGAAGCAAGTACCTATTTACTGACTCCAATGGTCTACAACCCTGCATACAAACCCTGGCTGGTACAGGATACCTTGTTCTTAGAAATTTTTAAGCAATGATATTCAATTTGCCCTTCTGAATTTGGTAAAAGTACAATTGCCATTAACTCACTTGAATCTCAGTGCTAGTCAAAAATAGTACTCATCAAAAATAATACTAATAATACTGATTGGGAAGAGAAGTAGCTTTGTCAGGAAGGTGTGCTCCTTTTCCAGAATGCCATTCAATATGTGCTTTGATGGCACTAGCAAAGTGCTTCATTGACTTTTACACATTTGCAATAATGGTTAACCCTCTTAGTGCCACAGGTCAATATTTTGGCCTGGCCCTGGTTGTGCGAAAATCACCACAGGCTGATATTTCAGCAACAAAATTTTCTCACTATTGGTCCACAGGTTACAGGGCTCACAGAGGTGAGTGTTGGGAATATTTAGTAAAATGCTACATTTTCGGCAAAAATACACAAGGCAATCTTTGCACATCCCTTGCCAGAAAGCTTGACACTAAGAGGGTTCAACACAGAAATCATTATTAACACCATAACTCTAACTAATCACATTGTGAAAGGTAAAGAAAAGAGAACAACACAAACCTAATCTCATCTACACATCAATCAAGAGCCACATCTGTAGTAATTCATGAAAAACCCATGGAGTAAGCCATTCATTGTCATAGGACTATGAAAGGCACCAGGAGTTGCAAAGAGATGCTAGCATATCATATACAGGGAAAAAGGGAAATAATTTCCTCAAACTACATCATCACTCTGCTGGGAAAAATGTATAATATACCATATGGGATTAATGGGGTTTCTTGCATATGATTGGCAATTTATGGGGTCGAATGAAAACTGCACCACCTGATAAATACTTTTAGGAAGAACCAAGTGGTTGATAATAACCCTTTCAGACCTGAGTGGCATGTAAACATGCCAAACCTATAAGTTTCATTTTCCTTGAGTCTGAGGAGCATAATGCCACTCTCATTGGTAGGCAAAGAGGCTAGTAACATGAATGTATAGCAGTTGCAGTTGATATTTGTATTTCAAAGCAAGAAACATGGTGTTACTGAAGCCAAAAATTCCAGGGAATTTTGCAATTTATTCTTGCATGTCTTGCAGGAAAGAAGTGATTAGTTTACCATCAAATAAATTACTTGAAGTTGTCATGAGAAGTCATTTTGAGATCCTCATCTAGTACCCTATATATCACATGTATTCCAGTTCTGACAGGATGGACATAAATACAGCAATTTTCTGTCCTATGATATAAGTATTAATGATTGTCTATGATATGTAATGGGGAAGCTTCAATAAAACCATGTTTCTTCTATAGTGGCAATGGTGATAAGACAGTTTTCCTATGGCATTGGAAAGGAGGGATAAATAGTAGAAGAGAATGTTACAGAGAAGCCACTACCTTCATAAAGGGGATGAGGTTGAAGAAGAGAGAGAGAGGTTCGGTCAGAGTCCACATCAATGTCCTCACATGCAGGATCCAACTTACGATCCAGAGTTTCCAAGTGTTCCACTACTTCCTTCAGCTGCTCTGAGAGAGATGATTCAATCCATTTTCTGGCTCCTGTCAGCTTGTTCTGAACACTAGGAAGCTCTTGGGCATGAACAACTGGGGAGCCATCATAGAGTTCATCGAACACAATGGAACGAACATTCTCAGCCACACGAATCACATTTGTTCTGTGCTTCACAACTTCCAGTCTTTCATGAGCAATATCATCCAAAGCACTCCTCAAGATGTGATAACTCAGCCATTCACTAAATTCAGTGACCAAAGTCTTTTGAGGGTCCTTGACCAACTGGGATGCAAGATGATATGGACGCTGATCAATGGATCTCTGGCTCCCTATAGAAATGACAGTGAACTGATGGGAGAAGCCCGAGAGATGAGACCTTACATGTTCATCAGGTGTGTATGGACAAACCATGCAACTCTAACTACCAGAATGCAGCACAAAGAGTTAGGAGCATGGCCGTCAAACCTGAAGGCTGATTATTAAGAAGTGGGAGAGGAAGAAAACCCTACACATTCAACATTCCTTCTCCTCCATACCTTGTATTTGAGCTGCAAGAGCTTTCATTTGATCGACGTCCTTGGCAACCTGAGACTCTCTTGGAACTTTGACACAAATTTCTGATGTATCACTGGAAGTTGCATCACTGCGCCCTCGTTCTTGAGAGGTTGGGGATGGAGCAAAGAGTCGTGTGAACTGGCCTCTTGTTCGATCATCCATATCAACAAATTCTCTAATACTTCTAATTTCAATGGCCTCTTTCCCAGGCTCTTGTGTCTTCACCATGAGTTTGATTTCTGCCTTGATGGCCCTCCCTTCATCATCTGACAGAAAATAATCACTGCTTGCAGCTAGGTCTTCTTCAGCTGCAAACTTCTTAGCAAGAATTGGGCTGATAGAGCTCAATTCAGCTTTCCTCTTGCTCCCAGGAGACTTCATTAAAGTAGCCTGTTGCTGCTCTTGCAACTCAGCTTCAAGTTCTCTCTCAATGTCAGAGAGGATTCCTGGCTCTTGCAAGGGAGGACTCCCAGCAGAACCAGCACTAAGAAGAGGTGGGGTGAAGGAGCGGCCCATCCACTCGATGGTTGACGCCAACGATGTTGCCACTTTTGCCAAACGCTGGCTCAGCTCATGTACATCTTGTCTTTTCCGTGCCTTACTTTCAGTCTCATAAGCCAACACCTGTGTCTCTCCTCCTAATCCCACCTGGAGTTTCTTCCTTATCAATGCCCTATCAGGTGTTGCAATGGTGGCAGTCCCTGATGCTGCTGAGACATCACAAAATAATCAGAGGAGAGAAGGGAGGATAAGATGCATATGCAATCTCCTCTATATTCATGGATTCTGACCGAACCCCCTCTCTTTCCTCCTAATCTACATCATTTTCTACATGCTTTCCTTTCTAAACTGCAGCCTTGCAAACTGAAACTAAAATTCACACTCTGCATCACTGAAGATTACAGGAAAATAACAAAGCATATGGAATGCGAACAGGTTGAGAAGGGATTACTATTTCTAAACTCTTCCCAATATGAGTTCATTCAATTAAAGGGCTCCTAGGCAAAAAGCTCTTGCTATCTCAAAAATTATTCAGTTGAAGTAAGAGCCTAATATAAACAATACTTGTAGAAGACAGCCATATTCCCTCTGATGGGAAAATTATTACTTTCATATAAAAGATGACAACCCCAGGGATGGCCTCTGACAAAAGCTCAGTCATAAGGGAAAAAAGGAACTTAGCACCTTCTTGCAAGGAGCCTTTCAATTGTAATTTAAGAAATACCCACTATTTAAACTTTCAAATAACAACCAGGCACTTGGAGCTGATAGCTGGGCATTGCACAGAAATTTGCAATCTTCCATATTGTGTTTCATGGAAATGAGGCAAAACCATAAGCTTCAGAACCAAAGAGCACCTGTAAAATGATATGTTTCAGCCTTCATTGAGGCTTTGGATTGACTGTAAAAATGCAAACCATGGCAGAATATCTCTTCAATCTAAGTGAGACCTTAACTTCACCTCTTGGGCTGTTGAACAAGAACTCAAAGGCTAACAATAGTCCTCCAGTAGTAAATTTTGAGTATAGTTCAAATCCTGAGAGAACCGAAAAAGGACATGTAGCAAAGGCTCCCATCAATCTATAGGCAGACCATCCTGTACCATCTGTTTGACTGAGACAAAGAAAAATAAAATCTGTGATGGATGTCCCCAACTAACCAGCTTGCATTCCTTTAGCCTTTCTTGAAAGGCACACTGTCTTTTCATATAAAACAATGGGTGTGCTCATGTTTACAGCAAGAAAATCATTTAACAAAAGAAAATTGTGATATTAATCCAAGTGGAAAATAGAACTACTACTGAAACCTGGCAATCTTTGCAGAAAAATGTTACACATGAATATATTCCATGCACCAAATAAACTCCAGAGATTCAAAATCCAAATAGTCTCTCTATGAAGAGAGAATGAAGGAGATTTTTCTACATAATGATGCAACACTATCTGGGACACAAAATGGCATGCACAAAACACAGCCTCTGAATTATACCTGATGTGGAGGATTCTATCATCAGATTCTGTGAAGAAGGGGACATAATCAACAGGCTGCATATCCCAAAATTTGGAGACCAAGAGTGGATAGGCAGAGTAGTTTCAATATAAATTTCACTTTCAAAAAATGTGAAAAAAAAGGAAATCAAATTGTATGACAGACAACAGAAGAAACACTTCTAGAGAGGATGGAGAGGATCATATGAGAACTGAAGGGAACACATGATATAACAGGAAGTCAATGGAACAAAAAGACTGAGCAAGATTAAAGGCAATGAACCTACATTGTGATGGCTTGGATCAGAATAATAAGATATGGACTGCAAGCTCTTACCTGGATAGTCTTCACTGGAATGATGAAGGCTCTCCTCATAGTCTGGGGGCTGCTCCAATTCTTTTTCTGAAAAGAAATACAAATCACATTAATTATAATATTCCCTCTGCAAAAAATCTGAAGGACCATTTATTGCCACATAGGTGCATGAGTACAACAGTGGAACTGGCTACTGCTTGAAACCAAGAATACATATTATAGAAGTCATATTACATATCCTGCTGAAACTTCATTAAGTCAGAAAATTGACATGAAAAAGATGAAACAAATTTTCAGAGTATAGGGAATTTAGTTGACACACATGCATACAGTCAAGTTTTCTGAATCAGACTAAACAAGACAAATCCAACCTCTGCCACTGGAAAGCAACTATAATGTGGAAGAGACATGACGTATAAAGCTTCTCATACATGCAAAGAACAATAGTTCATTCCACTCAGCATGATGAGCCAGTTCATTACAGAACATCTAGCAGCTTTGCCAATAACTTAAACTGTAGCATTAAATTAAACTTAAGCTTTCTTCCATGCAATATTGTAGTGATGCCATTAAAAATAACATTAAAGGCATCGATTCCTTGGTATATTATCAATGGAAAGAGATCCACGAGATCCCTCACTACTACAGCAATATATATGCAGGTCTCCATTGTTAGAGGAGTGGAGAAAATTCCTGCATCTGCAATGCTGACTCTTTGGATGCTTTTTTTTTTCATAATTGACAATGAAAATAATTGATACCTCAAGCATTTGCCAATGCATTGGTGCAAACTCCCATAAAATATAATTAATATGCTAGTACAAAAGCACTGGCATAAATCTGGCCTTCAATATTCTTTGGATAAAGGCAGAAGTAAGGCAAGAACATCCTGCTTACTTTTTAATTTTTGCTTATTAATTCATAGCATGCCTGCAGAGGCTATGGGAGAGAATGAGTTACGAATTTTTTGGAAGATTGTCAAGGAATCAAATACACTAATCAATATTATAATGGGTATAAAATGCTTGAACAGCATCCCAGCCAATTCCTATAGGCATCTAAATCTATCAATCATAACTCGTGGAGAGAGCACAAATGCCAAGTGCATGTATGTGAGTGCAACAATATGACAGCACAGTGTAAAATATATGTAATTAATTTTATTCAAGCAGCTTTCACCAGTGGTCAATGTTGTTGCACAGGGAGGAGAAATTGGGAGGGAAATCCAATCCATTTTTGACCAGACAATTTTACAGTAAAAATTGCTATTGAGAACTTTGGAGATTTTAGATTTAATTGATGATCTGACAAAAGGATGAGTATTCAATTTTAAAAATAATCAGGTGGGAAAAAACTCCCTTCTTTTTACCCCTTTTTTCAACTGCAGAATGAGAAGTGAGAAATTGTCAAATTTGAAAGGGCTTTGAAAGGGATTTTTAGCTTTCAAGTGGAAAGGGAAGAATTTTTCATTTATCATTATTTAGTGAGAAAAATAGAAAATTCTTAATCCTATAGAAATGATCAAGACTGCAGATTTGCTCTCTTGTCAGATCATGATATGGTGCATTAACTTGGCAGTGCTGAGACATCTATCATGACTCCTCCCTCATATTTCAGCAGCATGCTGCACAAGTCAAAACTCTTTTATTATGAGCCAAGGCCCACGTGCAGCAGGTCTGAGGACAAATTATAGCATAAGCAAGAGAGATTTGGCTTGAGCCCTGAATACTTGGTAATGAATCCTGACAAAGGAGCCAATGCTATAGAGCTACCAGCATAACAACTCAAAAAACCTGAAATGATTATTCATTAAAATTACTTCTGAGTTTGTATAATACATGATAGAAGGAGTGGAATCCCTGTCAGTGGGTTTGCACTGGAAAATGATGTACAGTGAAAGCTGATTTGTTGAAAAATTTTGGGATATTTTGCAGAGCACTGTAGTACCACATTTTAGAAAAATTACTAGTGATTACAGCAGTGAATACACAAATCTATTGATTACCAGGACATTGAGAACGAGTGAGTCAGTCAAAGAAGTTACAAATTGTGTAAACAGCATGCATGCCACAGAGTCTCAAGTACATAGCACTGCTTCTGCTGACAGTGGTGAGAAGCCAAGGCTTGTGAAGCTCCCAGATGACATGCCAAAAGCAGAGATTCATGGGATCCATGGGGGGAGTCTGCAATCTAGTGTATGTTGCAGCCTGCAGGGTAAGCAACTAGGGCTCAACTGATACAAGCCATCTAGGGATGGGGCACCTTCCTCTCACATCTACTCACCAGGCCCCAGCAGCTCTTCCACATCTGTCAGACAGGCTTCACCTGGCCCTGGTAGGCCTAGAACGTCTTTTCTGTCCAAGATTTCTTCATAAAGAGGAGTATGGAATTGTCTAATTTCTTGTACATGCAATATCCCAGCTTCACTAACAAATGCCCTCACATTTATATCAGGAAGCTGATTTGATTCATATTCATCATCAGATGAAGCATATATTAGATCCTCAGATTCATGAATAGGCATATTACACACCAACCCCCTTCTCAGCTGTTGATCTTCAATAGTGTCAGAAATTTCTGACAAGGTGAAATTCTCAGAATCAGTATTTCCATCATCTCTGCCTGCCATGTCCACCTTCCCCTGTGTCACCATATATCCCTTGGCCATTGAAAGATGGGCTGATTTTTTATCTACTGGAATGTCTTCTGTATCAGTAAGGTTATCCCTGGGTATCTGTGGCAGCTGCATGCTGGCCTTGGCCTTTGCTCCATGCCTTGGTTTTCGAGGCATCTCATCAGAAGAAAAATCTTCTGTTTCAGTTTGGCTCTCTTGTTCAAACCTATAATGCCTCTTTGATCTTGCTACAGCAGTTCTGTTAATATCAGAGGATTCAATGACAGTGTCCTCAGCCCATGCAAGGATGGGAGTTTGAGATCTCTCCATCACTGGCAGTGTGAAAATCACTTCTGGGCATCCAACATCCAGATCTTCTTCTTCAGTGAGGACTGTTTCTGGATTCACACAAACCAGTCTATTCTTTTCAACATTTTTTTCAGATTTTGTTTGGATATTCATGTTACCTGATTCTGATGCACAAACATTTTCAGTTGATGGGCTATATGAGAGCATAGGTGACACTGCAGAAGGAATCTCTAGTTGACTGTCCTCCAGTTCTATATCTTCCACATCAGTAGAGCCTTGTCTTCCAGATTGAAAAATATCAAGGGAAGATGGCTTCTGAGTCTCAAGTGAATATCCATCCATCACTCTGCTCCCTTCTAAGGTCCTGACCTTTTGAGCAACATGTGCATAACCTGTTCTGGTTGCCATAAATCTCATTTTGACATTCTCATCTCCATGAGTGGAATCCATGAAAGGTATTGCATCAGCTTCAAAGTACTCCTCATCAGTATTTGGATCTGGAACCTTCTGGTTTGGGAAGAAGGTTGGTTCTTGTGGAATGTCCAAGTCTGAGCCAGAAAATTCCTCCTCATCTGTCATCACTTTTCTTGGATCAGAAAATGCTCCAATCCATGGGGATTGCTCTGATATCTTCACATACTCAGTTGAGTGACAAGGGATGTCAAAAAACTGTGGGGATAAAGGTGGCCTCTCCTCCACACTTTCTGGAGATTCTTCCAGCAATAAATCTTCAACATCAGTGTGGCTTCCTGCTATATGGCTGCCCAAAGTTTGAGATGTCTCAACTTGAGGAGCTGTACTAACAGCTGCTAGTCTATTGAAACTAAATTCAGCCTCTGGCTGTGCTTCAACTTCCTCATCCTCTGTAGCATTTTCTGCTTCAGGAGATAGAGTTCGAATATAAGATTGTTGAACATTTTTCTTGAATATGATTGGGGATGGAATGAAATCAGAATGAGATTTTCTCTCTTCTAGGCCTCTTCCACCAGGTGGATAATAGGATACTTCTTTGTTAGTCTCATGAGCTACTCCTTTCATTGGGATATCAAGGACTTTCTGGGCCTCATCATCACTGATCTGTAGCTCCTCATTGTCAGTAGTTGGTTCTTGAAGGAACTCAGCCAAACTGAGACACTTTTCAGAAATTGATTTTTCAATGACTCCAGATCCATCATCCTGTCTCTTCACCAGAAGGGAGGCTATTCCATCCACTCCAATCACTTCCTCTGTGTCTGTAGATCCTTCTAGGAAATTTTCTTCATCCAACAAAAATGTAACATTTTGTTCTTGTTCATGATGAACAACATCATTGCCATTGAAGTCACCCTTGAGGAGAATATTTACTTCATCCATACTTCTTGGTGATACAACTGGAATTTCATCCTCATTTGTTTCCATATCTTCAGTATCTGTGATGCATTCTTGAAGGACAGGTGATGAATGTCCCAATAAGCTGTACATGTTGATATGATGTAAACAAGATCCATCCACACCTTTCATTACAGTATCTTCCAGCTCATGTGGTGGAAAAGACTCAGTACCCTTAAAATCCAATTCGTCTGTGTCAAAATCTGTTGAGACTGACTCAAGGTCTGTCAGTGCTCCTGCTTCAATGCATGGCTTCAGAGTAATTCCACCAATGTCTTCTTCTTGCAGACTTTCTATATCAGTGAATGGGTCTTCTTCATGCTTCACTAACAAACCAGTTTCCAAGTTTTTCTTTATTGATGGAAGAGGAGGAGGCCTAGATCCAGGACCTGAGACAGAAATGGTTGGGACTGTTCTGGCAGGGGATCCCATGTCATCAGAATCTGAATCCTCTTTCACATACAAGAGAGCATCTTGTTCCACAACCAGATATTCACCTTCAGAATCTGACTTGGAAACAATGGATGTGTCTGTATTAGTACTAACTAGTGAAGAGTCTCTGGAAATGGGATAAGGATATTCAAAAGGGTCATAAGATGCCTGGAGATTCACCTCCTCTGAAGGCAAGGAGGGATCACAGGAGAGGAAAAGAATTTGTTGAAGTCTGTCACCCATTGCATCATTATGAATGGGTACGACTGGAGATAAGACAACACAACTTGGTAGTTGGGGAGGGAGCTTTGTATGACTATGGGGAGCATCTATGTGCCTACGGTGTTCACTAGTGTCAAGTGTTCTACTACTACCATCTTCAGTTTGTGGAGGCCTTCCAGGGTGATACTCATTATCATTATCGTTATCATCATCATCATCATCATGCTTTTGAGAATCTGGAGAAATGGAACTTGAATATGTTTCAGGCTCTGGACCACTTAATGTACCTCTTATGACTGGTACGGGCACATCATCCAGTAAGAATATACCATCAACTATCATATCCTTAGTAACATCCCACTGAGATCTCCTAACTAAAGAGCAAACTTCAGTGATAACCATTTCTTCCACTGATTCCTCAAATATTGTCTCAATGACCTCAATATCTTCATATTCATCATCTTCACTATTGTGATCCTCTCCAAACTCCAATGGAGTCACTGACCATGATGAATCCATAACCTCAGGTCCCCAAGCAATATGAGAGATACCAGATAGGACTGGACAGTCCAAGGATATGGCACTGATAATAGAGACTGGGTATACACGAGATACAACTCTTTTTTCCTCACTGTTGAGTGTTATTTCTTGCCTGGGTGCTTCCTGACTAACCTTTTCCCATGTCATTTCTAATACCCTCTCCCTGGAAGAGATGCCCACAGAGGTTGAATTTATCTTTATTGTTTCTCCAGGTGTTTCACCTACAAGCACAAAACCTCCTGAATCAAATTCTTCTTCCACTTCCATGTATTCATGTGCTTGAGCAAGTTTCTCCTTGCCACCACTTTCTGACATTGGTTCAACTGATGTCATCAACACTGTTATATTCATGGGTGGCATTGGTGATGGAGGCAAAGACACATGAGGCTCAACACTTGCTTCTGAACCGATTGAGGGGAAGTCAAGCTCTTCAAAGATCACACCTGGGCTGACATCTCTTACTCTATCACTGAGTTCACTAGGAGGAAAAGGAGTCTTGTCTGATGAATGGAAACTTCCATCCATTTCCCTTACTGTGCTTGCCATGACACTACCCACAATTGTATTAGTGACAGGTTCTGTGTCCCAAATGTGCATGAAGTGCCCATCTTGCCCATCTCCAAGGGGATGTTCGGGAAGAGATCTTGCAAGCTCTTCCCGTACATCCCCTTGGAGATCACTGTTGTTAAGAAATTCAAATTCCATTTTGCAATCAAAAGATTCTGTCTTCTCTTTTGGCTCTTGAAGATCTGCCATGACTTCTAAGATTTTCTGTGATTCAGATGAATGAGTCTCTCCACTAATTGCAAGATGGCCATGAGAAAGACAATGGTGCTCAAGCAAAACTTCAGGGAAAGACTCTATCTCTTCAAGTGTATCATACTCCTTCAAAATGGAAACATCACCATGAAGCACATTGCCAAGAACAGGGAAGCTGTGATGAAAACCAATCACATGAAGTAAAGGCATGTCATGGCTTTCTGCCTTAATATCAGCTTCACAATGTATGCTAATATGGAAAGGGTCACTGGGCTCTAATCTGGTTTCTGTCTCACTTTCAATTATAACTTCACCACCATGAGATCCAGGAGAAAGAAAAAGACGCCCAACAACGACTTCTTCATGTTCACAACTATGATCATCTCCTGCAATGCTAGATTCTTCTGATTCAACATCTGATGAATTTTGTTCCCTTGATGAGATGTCAGGATCCTTATATTCATATTCCAATTCAGTGGAAAATTGAGAGATAATCGGCAGTTCCCAAGTCCTTGTGATGTCTGGTGATGACCTCTGAGAGTAAACAACTTGTGATATAAGAAGGCATCCTTCATAAATACCATTAACCAGTGGAACATACTCAGCTACGTGCATTCCTTCAGAATCATATTCAGGTTTAGTTGATAGGTAATCTGATTCCATGAACTTTTGAGGAGAGGACTGTTGCTGCATCAAACCTCGCTCAGTCTTACCATGCACATTCTCATTCATTGATGGGAAGTCTTCCATTACAGGTTCTAATTTCATTATTCCTTGAATTATTGGCAATACATCATTAAAGCCAGAAATAAGTAAACATTCATGTCCTTTGAGAGTTGCTTCCTGTGCTACCTCTTGGCTCATGACTGACTCTGGGATGATAAAATGATCCCTCTTCTCAGAAAGTGCACCTTCACCTTGAATGGACTTATTCAGCACATCTGACACTATATTCTCGCAAAGTGGTTTATCCAGTGGCGCAAGTATGGTAGAGCTATTGAAAATGTCAACAGTTGATATTACCTCAATCTCAGAGTCAGAATCTGATTGGACCTGAGTCACTTGTGAAACGTCTTGAAAATCCAAGGATTTCTTGAATACGTCCCTTTGCAAACAATCAATAACATGCTCTCCAGCATATATTTCTGAAATCACTGGTATTCCACAAAAAACTAATTCCTCTTGAGGAGGTTCTAGGAGGGATTCAGACACTTCACAATGAGAAATATCACCATAGTCCTTCAAAAACCAGTTCTTCACAGGAATGACAGAAGCTTCCAGCAACACCATCACATGCAATTCATTCTCTTCCGAGGAAAAAGTAACGCCAGACATGCAAGTGTCTTGAACTTCTGAGTCAAAAACATCAGACACTTCTTCAACACATGTACCTGTTGCTGATGAAGTCTTATCTAATGGATCCAAATCGAGTGCCACATCAGTTAGGACATCTTCAGAAGGTTCCTCAATGAAAGGTGCCTTCGAGACATCAAACTCTATTTCGTCTTCTCCTGCATCTATGTCCTCTTTTGCTAGAACCAGATCATGAAGTGTTTCAGGTTCCTGCTTTGCTTCCGGAGATTCCATTTCAGGTTCGATTAGAGCGAGGACATCGGGAGTCATTTGAGAGATGTCAACAATCCCTCTACATTCTACTCCTCCAAGAGTGATTCCTCCTATCACAGGCAATGCAGATGCTCCTCCAATATCTCCAATATCCATTTGTTCTTCTTTTCTACCTATGCCAAAAGCAGGTATCCCAGATACCTCAACCTCATCTCTTTGATCCACATCCGCAACAGATGCAGGTGGAACCGCTGGCATCAAAGAATCTTCTTCCTCTGGGAAAAGTTCTGGTTCTTTCTCCTCAACAAGAGGCACATGGAGAAGTAACTCAGCCTCATCGACTCTAGAGTCAATGACTTCATGCTCTACTTCCTCATCTGAAGGTGGAGCCAGTGGAGTCAGTTCTGATTCATCAACCTTTCGTGTCAGATCCATGATGGGCTCTTCCAAAGTATCCTCAATGAAAGGTGCCTTGGAGAAATCAAACTCTGTTTCTTCTTCTCCTGCATCTATGTCCACTTTTGCTAGAACCAGATCATGAAGTGTTTCAGGTTCCTGCTTTGCTTCCGGAGATTCCATTTCAAGCTCGATTAGAGCGAGGACATCGGGAGTCATTTGAGAGATGTCAACAATCGCTCCACATTCTTTTTCTGTTGGAGAGATCCATCCTACCATAGGCAATGGAGAAGCTTTTTTAATCTCTTCAAGACATATTTCTTCTTCATTTGCAGTAGTGATGTGTATTGGAATGCTTGAGGACTTAATTTTTCCTGTGTTTCCGTCAATTTCGTCTCTTTTTCCTTTGTCTTCATTAGTAGTTTTTATTTCCTCTTTAAAGAAAGATTTCTGTTCCACCAACAGATTTGGATCCTTTTCCATGATTGATAGCATACAGCCAGGTAAATCTGTGTCATTGATTTCCATGCGAACAATTCCCTGTTCCATTTCCTCTTTTGTTGGTGGTTGTACTAAATTCATTTCACATTCATCCAATATTTCCTTTTCAAAAGAATAAGAAATGGGAAGCATGTATGACTCATTCACATTTTGCTTCATTTTTCCTTCCCTCTCTTTCATTGTTGCTTCTGGAAATTCTTGTTGAGATTCATTCATTTTCCCCTCAATTTCACTCCGATTTACCTCCCAGGGATCTTCAGTGAATGCACTTTCCAGAACAGCCTTAATTTTTTTCAGTTCCTGAGTAATTCCTTGCATCCAATTTATCTCTGCTGCACCCGTACTTAACAGGGTTTCTTCATGGTTCATTTTCTCCTCATGTTCATTCACTGAATCTGTGGTTGAAATAGATGAACTTTCCTCCTGCTGTTCCCTGTCTTGTGTATATGATTTTTCTTTTATCTCCTTGTTCTTGAATGGACTCCTCTCTATTGATGGAGGTTCCTCTGATTCTTGGGCTTCTTCCATGATGTTATTCCCCCTCGATATTGTTTTTTCTTGCATAGAAATTTTATAAGGTATGGGAGGAGATTCTGATGATACATTTGATTTTACATCTTGCCTCTCCTTCTCTGAGGAGATTTCTATCTTTTTTTGTGGTTGTTCTGGGGTGGTCTCTTCTTGGAATGTCATTTCCATTTTACAAGCATATGTATTGTGCACTGAAGGAATCGACAATACCCTCATTTCTGTTTCTTCTCTCTCCTCATTTTCAGGAGTGTCAACCTTCAATAGTGTTTCACTGAGAAAATTTTCTGCGAAATTTTCCATAATTTTAGGAGGGATTTCTTGAAACTCACTATACATTTCTGCTGCAGGCAATGTAGGTTGAATAAGTTTTTTCTCCTCTTCTGGTGGAGACACAACTTTTAATGGTGCTAGTATTTGAACTGGTTCAGCTTCTTCCACTTGAAATATTTCCTTGGCCATTGGTACTGCTTGTGTCAGAGGGATCATTTCTGCCTGTAATTCCAATTCCCTTTCTGGTTCTTTAAACTGGAATGTGGCTTGAAGCAGAGGAATGTCACCAAGTGCTTTATATGGCTCTTTTTCCATGTGCACTTCATCAGAAAGAGATTCATGTGACTCAGGAGGAATATCTGATGACTCTCTGTTTGTAATGCTCTCTCCTTCCTCAAACCAGAAAGATAATTGGTTTTCTGACAAATTGTCAGCCCCTTCACTATCAATGTCATATGCTGGTGGCACTGGGACAAAAGCAGGAGTTTCCCAGATCCTTATTTCCTCATCAATCATTTCTACCTTTCCACTTAACTTTTGAAGATTATGAAGATTCACATGTTGCTCAAGAGATGGTTCTTCCTCCATTTCTACTGCTTTGTAGTCTCTCCCCTCTAGTTTTTCCAGAGTCAAATCAGATTTCATTAGTTCAATCTGTTGTATCTGTTGTCCAATGCCTTCTTTCTCTGGTAGAGAATAGTGCTCTTTAATGTGCATCCCAGTAGTCCCTTTTTCAACTATAGAAGAGGTCAGTAACTTCTTGGGTTCATACTCTTTGTTTGAGTTTGAACCCATGGCCATTGGACGTTTACAACTTAAAGCAAAATATCCTGCCTCTGCGGTCTGCTCAGGGCCTTCAATCACAGGAGCTGCATGATCACATACCATTCTATCACTGGTCATGGAAGACCCAAGTGACGGATCACTCAAAGCACCATTAAGATCTTTTACCACAGCTATGTCAAGTTTGCTGACTAGACTACCCTGCAATGCAGGTCCTATCACAGACTCAGCTCCTATCACAGCATTTACATCATTCTCCATGTCTTCATGTGAAGTTTGAACACCAAAGTCAAACACTTTCTTGGGCCCCTCAAGCTCAATAGGACTACACATCATGTCTTTCATTTCTGGAATGTCTGTTGCTATTCCTGCATCTGCTTGCTTTATTTTGAGAGGCCTTTTCTCAATTTCTTCCTCATCCATCTGAATTGGATGGAGAAAAATGTCTTGTTTATCAGGAAAATTACTTTCTATCATCTCCTCTTCCTCTCCTTCCTCCATGACATCCACATCACTTCCTTCAGTGTCAATTAATGTTTGTGAACTTCCCACTCCAACACTAGGGGTCTGAAATCCACCAATTCCAGTGTCTGCTGAATCACTTATGATACCAGTGATACTTTCAAAGGAAAGGCTTGATTCATGAGGTATGTGAAAACCTTCATCTGGAGGCTCAAGTTCATTACTCAATGATGCTGACCGCTCATCAATCCTGATTCGTTTGGATTTCAAATGGGATGTTGGGACTCGAACCAAGATTGGACTGGTTGCTCTGTCTTGTACTTGTGGTTCATGAACAGCAGAGGCTTGTTTGGTGGTCAACCTGGTGCCACCAAGAATAATCTTTGATTCAGAATGCACTGAAATTTTCATGCCCCTCATCTGTTCCTCAGACAGCAGAATACGACTTTCTGTGATTGCTGTAGAATCCTGGGTCTTAACTTCCTGACGGTTATACAGAAGTTCATATGGGTTTAAGTCTGGTCTGCTAGGTTCAGTCCCTTCCCTGATCTCAGGCTCTTCCAAGTCTTCTCCTGATTCTAAAGGCGCCTGAGACTGGCTGTGACTCACTTGAGGGATGACTTCAAAACTGTCAAGAAATGTTGGACTATGGATTGGGCTTAATGACTGGTTTTTGAAGGAAACTTTCTTGGTTTGAATAGGATATGCAATGATTTCCTGGAATGGGATGGGCTTGACTGCTGAGGATGCATGCGATGCCAAGAGCTCTGCTGGGCTCTTACCTGGACCCGGATCAGGCGAACCTTCGGGTTCCACACGCTTTGAAGTTGAAGGTGATGAAGCTCTGAATTGTGTGAGCTCTGATCCGGCATGAACACAAACGGAAAAGAGACATTCCACAGAGTAAATCACTTCCTCATGCTACTCCAATCATCCTCCCCAATTTTAATCACTTGTGACATTTAGTAGACCATGACTGAGAACAAGAAAACAAGAAACTATGATTGATCAAGCCAGAATATTAATTTGGAATAACACTGTTATTTATTCAATATGAATGAGCTCATCCCTTCAGGTCGGAGGGGTGCTTTGGACACTTGCCTGTACTTCATGTGAGAAACCTCATGCTCAAACTTCAAAGGGGAAGCAAGGCAAAAAATTTTGGTCTAAGGGTGTGGGATTTTGATGTACCAGTATCAGGTGATCACAGTAGCACATCTGAATCTTGCCACATGGCAAATGTGAGAAACTGAATCCTGGGAATACAATACTACAGTCAACAGGCATTGACCATGCAAACACCATTAAGGCAGATACAAATACATGTAAATGTTACATAATGAACAGGTAAAAGGAAAGAGGATAAGCTCCACTGGGCTGATAATGGCAAACAAGAGTTTCATAGCCACATTGGGAAAATACTACCTCTATAGGCCTATTGAAGTATATGAGTCCTCTGTCCTCTAAGAAGGTATGGCTGAGGACTCCAGACCCATATGTTTATATAAATAAACATGTAATTTAAAAAAGGATTACAATATGAAGCTGGATATAAGGGTCAGAGACCCAAATATGTCATAGCAAATGAAGCATTTGATTCATTTCAGAATTGCTTCTCTGCAAATTATTTGTGAGTTTAGAACCCAGATCTGCTATCTCACAATGGTGAAACATCTAACTTCTAACAAATGTATATTTTTGTGTCACTTCAGCAAGTTAGCAGAATAACTATTCACTCAAAGAAAGGATAATCATAGGGTGTTAGCCTAATGCAACTCATATGGTCTTGATTACTACAATCAATCACCAAAACTTGGACTTTTATAACTCCTCCTAACCTGAGCAAGTAAGCATATAGGGAATTGAGTTCTCCAGCTTCAGTTCTATCCAGCTCATCATTTGAATCCTTCATATTTTTTCATCGCTCTATGATGGAGGAACTCTAAGTTCTTTCCAGAATTATCATATCTCCATACAATGTAGTTCACATTATCTCCTGGCCTTCACTGTGAGTAGCCCTTGAGATGCTGCAAGTTTTAGCAGGTTCGGTGCTTTGCATTACCTGGATATTCCCTGCCTCAATGTGGTTCCACACTGCCATGGTAAGAAGCACATTGTACAGAGCATCTATTCATGCATGATTTTAATAATTCCAATCCCTGAGATGCAGCTGAGCAAGATATAAATGCAACCTGAGACTCTCTTCTCTGGAACAGGCATTCCAATACTAACCATCTTTGTAGCAAATGCTCAAACAAATGTGCATCAAAAGGCAGAGTGTTACTTTTCCTTTAATCAAGACACTTTATTTTTTAAATGCCAGAACGCTGTCAGTTGCAAAATAATGTAGAAGAAAATATGTATGGAGTATTTCATTTTAATAGGGTAGCTTGGTATTAGGCTAGCTAGGTTCCTGCAGCAGGGAGTCCTGGTTAAAAACTAATCTAGTTGGACATTCATGCCCAAGTACAAGCCCCAGTATGCTTGGGAAGGGAGTTTCCTCAGTATATATACAGTTTCCTCCCATCTCTACACACCAGGAGCACTCTGATGATGAAGGCCAAACCCTGGTAAATTGCTGTAACTTAGTCACCCAAGCAATCTGGGTAACAGGGAGGTTAGTGGTACTTGGGTGTAAGATGAGGGTATAGGGGAATGGGATTTGGATGTGAGGAGGGAAGGTTAGCTGGGATTTCAGAAGAAGAGATGCAGTCATGAGCCTTGAGCCTTCTGTCTGGTAGCTTATTGTATTATATCATACATGTTCTGAAACAAGAGGCTCAGAGAGGTGAACACTACAGCCTTCTGAAATGAATGTACCAAGATACACTAACAGACTGCTATCACTACATCCTATTTGACTAAATCAAGTGGAGCAGTATTTCATTTGAACCCTGATAAATAGAGGGTCTCATCAAACAATTTCTCATTTACAGTAGATGCAATATATTTCTGAAAAATGTATTGGTATGTTAGACTATCTTACTTTAAATGACTTGGAGCCAGCATGTGGCATGAATTACCATTGAACTGATTCAAACTTATTTTAAAATATTTTGCATCTGCAGCACTAGGTTACAAAACTTCATGACCCTGCATCTATAGCATCAACTTTAAGCATGCTAAGAGAGAGAATTGGACTGAATTTAGTGAGTCCATTCCTGATGTCAGAGACTGACACAACATCACCCCAAAGGGATTATGAATCTAAGATGACACCAAAAGCACCATGGGGATGGATGTGCACAGTTCCTGAGAATGCAAATAAGAAAGCAAGACACATCCTGGGAAGAATTATGAAGGGGGAAAGGATAACAGGAGAGGACTGAGGGACAGAAATTGGCTCAATGGAAGCCTCTCAAGTGCTTCCTTGGTTGTCTTCTTTCTCTGCCTCTTGTTCTCTCTCTCTACAGTCATTGATCCAGTTTGCCTTCATAGCAACTCTTAAATTGCTTGTGAAGTGCAGAATGCAAACCCAGTCTTTTTCTGAGAATATATTATGGACAATAACCACTTCTAGATAACCGGATATGGCATGCAAGGAAGAAAATGTACACCTGTCATCACCTGATGTGTCTTAAAAGGAAATGCAAGCAGGACAGGAAGTGTGCATATCTCTCCCATTTCTTCTTAACTCTTCTTTCAACTCTCTCACACAAACTCACATGTAAGATTTGCATTCATGCACATCTCGCAAGACAAGAGAATGTAACTCACCAAAAGCTGCTTCCAATTCATCTCCAATATGTTCTGCATCTTCACTCGCGACCTCTTCAGCTGGAGGGAAAATGAGAGGGTTGCAACATCCCCAAACTCTTCAAAGAAACCATGCAGTGAAAGGTTTTGCATCCCTCTGACAAACCTGGTACACAGATTTCATGGACCTCTTCCTCTTCCTCCTGCCATTGTGGCTGTGTTGACAGAATCTCAGCTTCCAATTGATGCTGAACTTCCTCTGCTGTTGGTGCAAGTTTACCTGTTCAACCAGATTGTTCTTGAGATCTTTCAAAAAAAATCTTTCTTCATGTTGAACATCATAATAAGGAATTAGAAAAATCTCAGAATCAAGTTCCATAACTTTTCCTTCTTTTTCAGGTTCTTTGATTTATGAGCAAATTTACATATCCTTGTATGACTAGCCACTTCTCCTACATGACTACCCACTTCTCCTACAATATCACATGTAAATGATAATATGATTTTGAGCAAAGGTCAAGGATTACAGACTCATTATTTTCTGCCTTTCAGGCTCATTGTCACTGAGGTAAGATATTATTTATTTATATTTATCCAATTTTCCTGAATTCTGGAATTACAAACACAACCCAGCACGAGTCACCCAAGTTTAAGCATCCATAATACAGGGTGACACAAAAGTTCTGTACACTTTAAAAAACCATTGTTGGTTCTGAGCTAACATGTTAGAAAATGTTTGGTTTGGTTTTAATATAAAGCTTAAGATAAGAGGCACTTACTTTCATTGGCACTTTGTGAACCCCTATTAGTTTGTCATGTCATTGTCTAATGAAGATCATCAGTCTGCTGTTATCAGTTTGCATGAAGCCAGGAAGTCTCCCTCTGAGATCTTCCGACTGCTGCAGAACAACAGCTACAACTGGAACTTCATCAAATGCACTATCAAGTGGTTCCTTGAGACAAACTCTACTGAAGATCATCATCGATCAGGTCAAACAAAGTCTGTGTCAACCGCCTCCAACATCTAAAGAGTTTGATTTCAATTTTGTCGCAATCCAAAAGCAATCGCTGAGAAAAACGGTCCATACGACAAAGATCTCTCTGGCGAATGGTCAAGAACAAGCTGAATCTCCAGTCATTCAAGTTCCATGATGCTCAATATGTCACGGAACAAGAAAAGAAGACTAGGCTGTAACGATCCCAGTCACTGCTCCGTTGGTTCGCAGATGGCAGCCATCGCGATATCCTCTTTCCTGACGAGAAGCTCTTCACAATCAAGCAATCCTTTAACTCTCCAAATGACCAAGTGTGGTCAGCAGAGTCATCAGGCATCTGTTCAGACCTCCATCGCATTACTTTCACTCAGATACCAGCTTCTGTGATGGTGTGGGCTGGTATCACTGCAGAAGGGCACACACCACTGGTTTTAATGCCTTCTGGTATAGAGATCAACACAACTGTCTACCTTGACCTCACCCTGGAGGGTACAGTAAAGGGTCAAACAGCATTTTGGAAAATGCAAATGAACTTTTCAACAGGACTCTGTGCCAGGCCACAAGGCAAAGATCACTCAGACCTTCTGCAAAGAAGAATTCCCTGACTTCATCACTTCAGCAAAATGTATAGTCCCAACCTGAACCTGTTGGACTTTTCTGTGTGGAGCATCTTGGAGAACAAAGTCTGCGCTGCTCCACATGCAACAGTCGAGTCGCTGGAGCGTGCCCTTCATATGGAATGGCTCAAAATCTCTCAAGAAACACTGCGTGTTTCAGTCAATACGTTTCCAAAAAGACTTCGCGATTGTGTGAAAGCAAAAGGTGGCCCTTTTGAGTGATTTTGCTGATATTATATGTTGAAATAGATGTAGTTACTAATAATGTTGTCTCATTTGTTAGCTGTTTAAAGAAGTTATAAAATGCTGAAAAAATTGAGTGTACAGAACTTTTGTGTCACCCTATATATGGCCTCTTCTAACAGGTGTCTTGGGGAAAATATTTTTGAATTCTATGAATGACTTCTTTGCATAATTTTGTTTCTATTTTAGCCTTTCCTACTTTCACCCCCAGCTGTAGATTCATTGCATGGCTCTCCCCCTTCATTTATTCCCATCTGTCTTCCTTATTCCAAAAGGGATATGTCCATAGATGACTACAGAGGAGGAGCAACAGTAGCCATCATAAAGATAATGTGGAGGAGGGTCTAAGAGTCAAGAAAGTAAGGAAAATGGTCCAAATTCTGGTGCATTCCATTATTGCTGCTTGAAATCTGCTTGTTCCTTCATCCATTTTTCCATCCTGAGCTCTCATGCTGTTCCCATCCCTCATGGAACCACAAGTCAAGTTTGAAAGAATCAAGAACCAGGAATTCTTTATCACAAGACACAGTCCCACTTCAACAAAGATAGGGCAGGTTAGCATATGCTGGAAGAATTCTCTCCCATGTCCCCTGGACAGGTCAACCAGATTATCAGAGGGAGAGATACATGAAATGAGAATGCTGATCATGTAATCTGCCAATGATTGAAATAAATTTACTCAACTTCTTCTTTCCATTTTCATTGAGAATGAGGTCCAAGTCAAGCTTACAATAGATAGCATCCTAGTGTCACCTATTATTCAGCTTTGTAATTTTTTAATTCAACCAGTTATGCACAGATTCCCATCCCACCCAACAGTGGGCAAGCTACATTCTGTTCAGTCACCCTAATTGTTCTTCAAATGGATGGTGCACAATGACTAATGCCATAGCATTTTTCAATATAGCACCACTCCAAGAAGGTACCATTCTTAGTCCATAGTGCAGTGCAAGTAAATCAAGTCAATTAGGCATTCATGTGACATCATTTCATAACCTTCACTACTAGGGTGAGGGTGCATAATTCAAATTGATGCCATCTTTCATAAAAATGATGAGAACTTGAAATAAAATCACATAGGGGTACTGTCTCAAAATGAAACTCAGGTTAAAGGTTAAGGTCTTTAAAAGGTTAAAGGTGCAAAAAAGGTAAAAGAACAGAGAGGAAGAGATAAGTTCCTTCACACCCCACAGTCCAAGAAAGTCCATAAAGAGAAGCAGGCTCTTTGTCTTGGCCATATTCCCACTTCTTATAAAAGCCCTTTCTACAGTATTATATCCAGAATCCATAATGGTCCCAAAAGCAGGGCTTCTGCATTACATCACTCCATTGCTCCATTTATCACACAAGCAAAACCAGAGACTCTGAAATGTTCAACAATTTTACCATCATGTCAGTCATATACGAGGTCTGATCTAAAAGTTCTAAGACTTAATTTTTTATGACGCTGTGGTGACTCTTTCCGACTGCTGATAGTTATATCCTTTAAACTAGTCCTCTTCGGCATCTACACAAATTTTCCAGCATTTCTTCTGCTGCTGGAAGCATTGCTGACACTCATCTTTTGGAATCACCAGCAGCACTCGCGGCACGTTCACAATTTTGCTTTGAATGCCTAAAATCTCCTTCACTTCAGCACATTCTTTAGTTTAGGGAACAAAAATAAATTACTAGGAGCTAAACCCTGATGAGTTGGATGGCTGATGAAGCACGGGATTGTGGGGTAGGTCAGAAACTGCTGAAATTGCAAAAGAAAGGAAATCTCAGAACATTTAAAACAGCATTACGAATGTGCCGCAAGCGCTGTTGATGACTCCAAAAGATGAGTGTCAGCAATGCTTCCAGTAGCTGAAGAAACTCCAGAAAATTTGTGTAGATGCCAAAGAGGACTAGTTTAAAGGCTATAACCATCAGCAGTCAGAGTCACCACACCGTCATAAAAAATTAAGTCTTAGAACTTTTTGATCAGACCTCATATGTAACATGGCATGCCAGAATAACAGAGCAAAATTAGTCAGGCAGTGAATGTGTGAAATGGTTCAGGGCTACATCAATCTCACAAAGATAACACTTGGCAGTCCTCCTTTCATAACAATGCTCCTCTGTCAGAAAAAAGGATAGGAATGAGCCACAGTTAATTATTTGCCTTCACGAGGACATGAAGATTCCAGAGAAGTCTTTTGTCAGTTAATCCTAAGTTAACAATTTCGGAATAGTTCTGCTCCACAAGCAAAAAATTGGATCACCCATTTACATTCTGAACATACTCCACATGTTCTATACAGTGCAGAGAGCCATCATTCCTTATTAACAATAATTAGCACCATAAGAAAGAGGGATGGTAGGCCTCTTTCCAAGAGGAGAGAAAATGACTGGGATAAATAAGGCATCATAGTATAATCCTAGATGAGGATAAAGTTGGCTCATAGATGCTATGTAATCAGAGCAAAAGATCAAGAACCCCTCCTCTCAAGAGATAACTTTATGGCACTCCAAATGGATGCTAAAATTTCAGTCAGCAAGGGGCCTGGGTTTAGTTGTGTGGGTCCCTAACAGGCCCTGTTTTTATTTCCTTGACCCTTTCAGGTTCCATGTTTTCCAGACCTCAGGGAATCTTGTAGGTAAGGTGACTCTCTCTCCTCAAACCTATAGATTTTCTATCAGAAATGTACTGCAAAATATGGGATAGGTAGTCACTAATACCACCAACTGACCTTGATCAAGAATGGCAGATGCAGGGGTTGGTGGAGGAGTACAGATCCTTACACCGAGCTGCTCACCTGTTGGGAATCAAGTCAGATCACCTCAGACCAATAACCAGTTGGTCTATTGACACTGAAAGAGTAGAGCTGGCTAGAGAAAGGGACTTACGAACTAATGTAGGAGCTTCTGACTGGTGTGAAGGGGCTTCAGACAATGAGATAATAACTTCCTCTGTTGGAGGGGACTTGAACCCCTTTTCCTGTCGTTCCACTCTCTCATCCACACCATCCCCAACATCTGTTAACCCAACATCCATTCATTCAGCTTCTTACCATTACAAGAATGAGTGAGATAAAAACCAAATTTTCTTATATGAAGATTTGGATATAAACCAATGCATGCATTATCCATATACACACTACATAACACTCATTAGACCTGATGTGACTCATGGACTGGCATTGAAAACAATGCAAACAAAAGGTACATTCATGAGAAGTTCACTCCACAGCAACATCCATTCAATCGGCAGGGAAATGAAAGATAACATTTAGACAGGGTAAACAGTGAAATAAGAGCATCCTCATCTGAACCTTTAATATTGCTTCTTGTACTAATTACCAAGTTATAAATCCAAAAACAGCTAAATTCTCTCATAGTTGATGATTCTGGAGAATGGTACACTAGTGCCATATTAAAAAGTTGCCTTAAAGATGGTCATATCTTTGAGATGAGTACTTCAAGAAATCAGTGAAATTGTGGGTCACCTCATAATGTCTCAAACAAGTCCAAGAATCACTAGGAGCAGTCATTCCACAACACATCCAAAAATTTTTCAGAGTAAGGAACCAGGCCTAGACTTTGCCTAGGCCTCTTTATTCTGACTTAGATACAAATGATAAGTTTTTAAAATAATTTTGGGCATGAAAGCTGTATATGGGGATGTGTGTGTGTAAGGAGGAGGAGCTATTCTCTAAGACAGAGCTCTCCTCTTGAAAATATACTATGGGGGAGATTTAAAAAAATATAGAAATCAATAGATGTCAAATTCCTTTACATGAGATACTTGTTGATTATGTTAAAACTTCAAGGCTCTCATCACAGTATCCCCAGATAATTTTAATAAAATTTTCACAAGAAGCTAGGCAGGCATATAAACAGATTCACAAATGGCAAAAGAGATTGCACAAGGAGAAAAAATCCAAAGCCAAATCCATTTTTTCAGTTCCTATAAACACATTCACCCATCCTCAACTGAATATAAGAACATAATTTTTTTGTATTGTATCCCAATAATCCAGGACATTTGTTGATGAAATCCACAGCCAACCTTCATGGACATGCATAGGTGATTTCTTGGGGACAGGGAAGGATTCCTCAAGCCACATGAGTTCCTCTGCCATTTCTTGCAGAACTTCTTGCTTAGAACGCTTGTCTTTCTCTTTCTCTTTCAGGGCAGGTTGTCTTCTCACTTCCTTTTTCAATTCTTCCTCTATTGTATGTTCCAAATCAAGATGAGTTGCAACTTCAGGTGTGTGGATTTCTATCTCCTCTGACGGTGCCAAGGCATCTGGGGTTGGCCTAGATGGCCTTTCATAGTCCGTCCGCAATGGAACTGCAGGGAGGTCCACACATTCATAGAAGTAATCAAATAACACATATCAAAAGGAATGCAGGGGCACCATGCAGAAGAGAAGCCATTAGTCAACAGCCTGAAAAGTCACATAAGGGAGGAAAGAGAAAAGCAGCAACAGGGTTCACACAGAAACTAGGTTCCCACAACAATTTAAGATTTCATTTTTCTCTCTTTTTATCTAGATCATCTCAGGAACAATTTATCCAAACAAAATTGTTGTTATTGTACACAACTTTCACTTCTCTGGACTATTAATCACTTCCTTCAGCAAGCAATATTGTCACTGCTGTACTTTTATCCATTTCCCTGACTTACAGAGAATTTAGGTAATTTCTCCAAT
The DNA here is from genome assembly GCA_905338385.1 of Darwinula stevensoni. Taxonomy (NCBI): domain Eukaryota; kingdom Metazoa; phylum Arthropoda; class Ostracoda; order Podocopida; family Darwinulidae; genus Darwinula; species Darwinula stevensoni. The sequence goes on from CAJPEV010000149.1 coordinate 119,130, forward strand.
TTTTTAGTTCTTTTTTTTTAAAACTGCTATTTCATTGAATATTCCAAAATCTCCAGGCCTGTGGGAATCCTGCAAAAAGGCAAAGGGCACACACACACACACACACTTCCACATCATACAACTTAGTAAGTATTAGCACAGTACACACAATATCAATCATAGGACTTTCTTTCACAGTCAAAGCAGAGTCGGTATCTGTGAAGCATATCAATCTACCTCAGGATAAATAAGTGACAAAAGATTTAAATTTGGGTAGTCATATTAGAGATGCTGACAAGAAACAAAGAGGAAGGACATTTTCTTGAGGCATGCATGAGGGACAGCAGTGAAAGAATCACACCTCAATTTTCCAGTTTTTGTTGGTATACATAAGCAACCATTAGCTTAATTGGAAATGAACAATGCTGAGGTTCAACCCTAACTTTGAATGCTATTCAAACAAATTACTTCCATAAAAAAATAACAACTACTTGAAATGTTATATATATCTTCTCTGAGTACCCTGAGCATTTATTGGCAGGGAAACAGAATGCATAAGAGACCAAACAAACTCCTTGACATTGTTGTCAAAGATATGTGTATGCCATTTATTGCAGTGATCTGGCATAGTTTAAAAGCTTTGATAGGCTCTCCATTTGGGCACTTGAATTGGACTGTATTCAAAGGTGGAGAAATGGGAGAGGAGAAAAGTAATCAGTTGTCAGTCTCAGAATTCAGAACTAAAAAATTCCAAAAATTAAATACCAAATAATTATGGGTATTAACATTGCTATCAGGCAATAGCCTCTTGCCATTGGCTATGAAAGGTGACCTCTGGTATTTACCTGTCTCTGCTTCCCCTTCCTGTTGGACAGTGGGACTGGAGCAAGTTATCTTCACAGAGGCATAAAAAAAGGTCTTCACATCTTGAACTGCACATCAATGTGATTCCAATAAAGAGAACTTTTAAGACTGACTGTAAGTTTTCTGTCTATTAAGTACCACCATGTAAACTGGATAAACCCATGGTGCAACAACTGAAGACTAAACCAGTCACAAGAAATAACATATGCACTATGTCTGCTCTCCCCTGCCTGCAACTAGTCAGTATCAACCACAGAGAGAACTGAATTTTTGAACTCTTAGACAGATACACATAAGCACAAAACAAGTCTTAAACACACAAAAGAGTTCCACCTGATATTGTGCATTCCTTAATGTATTATATTTTTCAATTGCCTTGAAAACTATATTTATATTAGAATTTAGATTGAAAAGTGATACAGATTTTCAAAGGAATCTTTCACACATATTATTCAAGTAACAATTTAAATCGTGACCATCACTTAGACTGATGTTGGCAAATTAATCCATCCACTGGCAGGTTTTCTGACTTACTATGAGAAAAGTCCAAGAATTCATCAGGCATACTGGTGAAGGGGTCAAAGTTGTTCTAATTACTCACCCTGATTTCCATAACACACTTGCAACTTGAATACAAATCCATTCACTGCCATGTCTACCTGATTTTGCTATTGTGCTACAGTGTTCAAGGCAGCAAAGATGTAGTGCAGCAAAACATTGTTTGCTGCATAACATCACTCCTGCTTTCCAGTTAAAGGTATCTGCTCTAAAAATGGAAGAGATACCTTAAAGTTTTGATCAATAAAGTCTCTTGAGAATGCATATACACTTCCAGTTATTAGAATTTTTTTTTTTCTTTTCATGTCTGGTCTGTTCGAACCAAAGGCAATTGGGAGAACTGATGATTACCCAATGGACACATCTCTAAATTTATACAGCAGCGAGATGGGACTAAGTGATTGAGCAAGTTCCAGGAAGAGCTATCTTCTGCAGTAAGGAATTATAAGGACAACTGTTTTAATATGGAACATGTGCTAATTTGGTTTCAGTCTCAACCCACAGCATATGAAGCGTTTGTGACTCAATTGGCAACCTAGACACATTGATTAATGCAGATAAAGCAAAACACAGGATGACGGGGACTTTTATCAGTCAGAGGGAAACCACCAATTTCTAACAACACATTTCATACAGAATGCAATTTTAAAATCAAAAGCAGCAGCACCAGCAACAGTATCAAAATTATCACATAAAAGGCATTTTGGGATTTCTCGAGAGCAGAAAAACTGAATACAACTCTGATAAGGCAAAACATCATAATCTCTTCACATTGAACCTTAAAAGAAGAGAAAACAGAAGCCATCTACCACCTCTAGCAAATGTTATATATGAGCATTGATAGGGGTCCTCCACCTAGGGACCATGAGCTTCTATCCCGAGGATCACAGATCCTCCCTGGTTCTCAGTTCTATTATGGCCTGCTTTCCCTGCTTCTCAGCCTGCATCCTTCCTTTCCTGTAGCAGTAATGGCTTGATGGCTAGAAGCCATCCTAGAAGTGTTTCAACCCCTCCCCCCCTCTTATGGAAGACATTATCCCCTCATTTTACTTGTACCGCCACACCCCCACTCCCAACAGATATTGTGTAAAATACCCCTGAAAAAATCCAGAAGCATCCTTGTCTGATAGTGACTATCAACATGTGAAACTATAATATTGATTCCAGAGACCACCAGACTTCTAGGACATTGATGTCCAGGAGGTCAAGTGACCTCAGTATACCTGGTGGTCAGTAGATATTCCCACATGCTAGTTGAGTACTTCTGGTCTATGGTCTATGGTAAGAAGTTATGGTGACTCCCAATCAGGATATCCAGAGGTCCCATGCAAGAAAAACTAAATTAAAGAGAGAAACTCACCCTTGTCTTCAGTGATGCTTTCCTCTTCCTCTGCTGATTCTGCCTCCTAAGAAGAAAAGATGAAGCAAAGACAGTTATCTATTGGAAATAGGGCAATGGTGCCTCTTACTTAGGACAAATGAATATTTTCCAAGATTCATCCCTTCTTGATAGAACCCTCATAGGTAGCAAACAGCACTTGAAAAAACTCATGGTTTTCCTATGAAGTAGGTCTTTTCATTCAAGGTGTGTAGCATATCAAATTACTGAACTTGTGCACTTTTCTGAAATAAACCCCAGTTTTATATACCTGTAATAAGCTCCTTGAAAAGCTCATGATTCATGAGCTTTACAAATGCTGTACTAAGATAGTGACAGAGATTCACTGTTATTCTTTGGTTGACTACACAAACCATTCCATACTTTGTGCATCCATTAGCACACAATCAATGAGATGATACATCTAGCTGATGGCTCCACAATAATGTTCCCATAAAATTTTGACCTTTAACCCTTTCACCATAGCTCTCAAGTAATCTTGTTTTCCATCATCGCTCTCAGCTGCAGTCCCAAATATAACTCAGTGGTGGAAGGGTTAACTTGCCCTGCTTTTCCAAGTCTTATAGAAGATACATTCCTTGACTAAAATTTACAATCTTGCACACCATCTCTCCTCTCTACATGAAGTTTTCCACTTCTTCCCTTTCCTTTGTTGACTGATGATGGGATATCACCTCTTCACCTGACTTTTGGAAAATTGAACCAACTCTCCTTATCATATTTTTAATTCCTTCGCTTTGTTTCTCCAGGTCTTTAGGAAACCCTACACATTCTCACATCTAGAAGAGTGAAATAGGGAAAGAGTATAGGAAGAGAGACTGGCATACCTTGAGGATGTCCTGTTCATCATAGCTGACATCCAAGCTAGCATTGTGTCTGAGGGAAGCATCCCGGGATGGTCCAAGTTCCTCACAAAATGTGTCAAACCCTCCCTGGTCTAAACGCACTTTCGCAATGGCTTTCTCAAGATCATCAGTCACCAGCTCCACATTTGCAATGCACTTGGTCACAATGTCTTCCCGACCAATTTTCTTCAATGCTTTTTCCAAGGTGTTCCCTGTTCATCACATACCTCACACTCAGTCACAGACATTTCAATGACACAAGCTAATATTAAGGCAATATATAGATAGAAGAAATATGTCTTTGCAGTGAAACATAATGAGGCACAATAATCCCTAAAAGCAATGCACAAGTGAATTTAGGCATACCCAATTAAAATTCACACTTCCAAAACTCATGCTTGTGAACTCCAAAATTAATGCAAGTCTTGCCTTCCCCAAGTTCACTATGTTTTGTGGACTCTGTGATATCGAAGCCAAATGAAAAACACCTACAGAAAGTCAATTTGCAGTACACATAGGCATCATGCAGAAATGCACACAAGTGTTCTTTTCAATATGTCGATGAGGCACTAGCCAGAAATCTCTCATGAATGAAGCATTCCCCTTCTCCAGCTGTCTGGAATTTTCTTTGCCTGTGGGGTCTCATGTGGTCTCAAAGCGTATCTTCATTTCTTTTTCTGGATGCTTCTCTTCCTTTCTTATTTTTTTCATAGAGGTATCAGTAGGACTCTATTCTCTTAGTTGATGAAAGATCTGCTGGGAGATCAAATCCTTAGAGGTTAGAAAATTCTTCACAGCATTTTCCTCACTTTTAATAGTCCAATTTTTCACATTTTCAGCTGACCCTTTGGTAGCAAATAGAAAAAATTAATAAAAGCTATCTTTAATTGACAAATATGCAGAAATTTTGTCACTCACCATCAAATATATCTGTCTTCTCATGATAGGAGTAAAAAAGGTGTATTGCAACTGAAAGTGCCTCAGGCTTAGAACTTTTTGATCACCCCATATATGTATGATCTGTAACCTAGCATCTGTGAACTCATATCAACTCTGCTACATGGGGAATTTTGAGGTCCTAGAAACATCAACTCTCAAGGAAAGCAAGCCACATAAAGCTTTAAAATTTTTGCAGATGATTCTTATGCGCCTAAGTCTTGTTTCTTTGTTTTAGGGGTAGTCCAACAATTTTATTACTTTATACCAAGGGTTCTGGACTTCTATTCATCAGCATTTGGTGCATAGAATCTTGGCTACAAGAATGTGGAAAGAGCACCTTGCATGATCAAAGGGCAATATCAGAATATAAAATTTTAGTTGTTTACGAAATAGAGCAATAATTTGGTCCTTCATATGCTTGGACTACATCATGGGGTAGCAAAAATGTGGAAGTACAGCGTAAAGTAGCACAGTCCAGTTGCCCAAATTTGGACATGTTTAGGTAATATTCCAGGAATTCATAGTTGATACAACTTAGTTCTAATGAAAGGAGGGAATTAGACAATGGAGTACCAGTGGCTTCATGGGTTGATGTCTCCATCCACAAGCGAATCATGACCAGGGATTGATGTGGAAGGTTTTCTGGGTATTCCGCTTGGATCACTTCTATATCTGAGGAATCAATGCCTAATTCTGATGCCAATGGGATCCAATCTTCTCCCAGGAGACTGCATAACTCTGTCACTTGCAGTTCTGCTTTGTGGATGTCTTCTTTCACCTTTTTCCCTGTCATCCCAAGACATGAAGTACTCATATTTTGGGAACCTCTTGCACAATAAAAGAAATATTTCCAAAATGGGGTGTGAGATCACTTACGCTGTCCAGGGTGACGAAACATTGCGCTGGAAGATCGTTTGCTCACATCAAGGAGATCAGATTCCGAGGGAGATCGTTCTGGGCAGATGGTTTCAGGAAGGGCTATGTTCAGGTTGCACAATGGCATCTGAGGAGGCTCATCCCTAGAAACCTGAGCAAAATGGAAGTCAATAAATAAAAACAATCACACATATGGTCATAGAAATTCTACAATTGTTTGACAAAAGACAAAGAACTGCTACAAAAATGTAGAAAAGTATGGACAACATCACCACATGAATCAGCCATGGGACAACAGCCAGAGTCATTACTATGAATCTATACTTTTAAAGAATCATGTTACTCATTTACTGTCACAATCTACACCATATGAGGCAAAATCAAAATTGGCTTATACTAGTACCTGACTAGTACCTAGTAGTAGCCTTTCAGAATATGATGAATTTTTCAATCTGCACTGTAGAGTTTAAGTTTGCTATGCATCATGGCATTTTATCAACTAGACTAGCAGCACAGAGAGACCTTGGGTTCCCGCATGAAAGCAATGCGTCCAGCAGGGAGCGTATGGACATCCTTGATCCGGACAGTGAATGGGAGTCGATTCTCCCGGAACGCCTCAAAGTAGAGTCGTAGCTGTTCTCCTGATTTGGTGAAAGGTACCAAGTTTCCTGCAAACTCCACATACTGGGGTTTCCCTTCCAGCACCTATCAAAAGAGGATTTGATGAATCCATAGCCACTTTAAAGAGAATATTTGAAACAGGGATTCACCTCAACATCCCGGCTCTTGGCAATCTCAAGGAAGTGCTCTTGCTGTTCCAGAGTCTTGTCTTCCCTGTCATCTGTCATGCAGAAGACTCTCAAACGACCCTCTGTCTCCTCATGTCGTTTCCCAAACACTACAAACCTTGCCAAAAAAATATATTAATCAAGACTATGTGCAACTTTAAAAATACACTTCTTTCCTTCAATAAATAAATTAATCCAGGCAAGAACAGCAAAATCAAATATCTCCATTTCAATGAATCATATGAACCCAGGGTGGTTATGAAGTCAGGACAAATTTTGACACCTTTCTGAATTAACTTACCACTTAAAGAAAAGAACTGTCAAGAAGCAATGGGTGGACATGACCTTTTCTTTCATTTTCATTCAATGCCCTACTGAGACTCATACAAAAGACTATCACATATTTTAAATGCATCATGACCATGTTGTAAAATTCCAAGCAATGACAGAAAATAGTAAAAGCTAGTTCTAGGAGCTATTAAAGGAAGTTCTGGCTGTTGTCATTCTGAAGAATGCAATGTCTCTTGATGTGGAAGTAAACCAGGAAGAGGCCTTGGACATTGATTCAAGGTTCAAGGTTTGGTTATGGGCATCAAGAGGTGTACCTACCCATTATGATGTCCCAGGTCAAGGTTGGGTGTTCATTATCATATGATAGGCCAAACCCTCTTGGAGATTGATATTTTTTGTCAGAGTATAACCACCTACTGTCTAATCACTTACATTTGTGCTGCCCCCTTTTTTTGTTTTGTCAATGAAGGCATCTTAATGCTAGTCATGATAGGGGGAGCCATTACATCATCACTTAATGCATTCCATGCATTCACTACCCAACAAGCAAAAATGTAATGTATGCCTCACCTGTGGTTTATCCAACTTATGTTGGTTCCCTCTCATCCCTGCTGCTGCCATCAAACTGGAAAAACTTTCCATGTTCTACATTACCAATTTCCTTAATAATTTTTAATGCCTGGATGAGGTCCCCATTGTTAGCCTTCTCTTGAGTGAGTACAATCCCAAATGATGGGTTCTTGTGGCTGCTTAAGTGTGTCAGACAGCAAGGGAATCAAGGATAACACCTAAGGACTGTCAAGCCAGTGAGGTGGTTCTTCTTTTTAAGAAAAGGAATTTGAGGGAGTGAACCAATTACAGTGGTATCACTCTCCTCAGAATGCCCAGTAATACCTATACTGAGGTGATAGAATACTACAGTAGCCATGGGAGCTCTGGACCAGCATTTTACTTTAACATCAGATCCATGAGAAAAATTGGGAGAATGCATATGAAGCTTATATGTGCTTCATGGACCTCAAAATGCAATACGAATGTGTGCTGAGAGGGAAGCTGCAGGAGAACTGCTCAAGAACAGGATCAATGATCAGCTATTGTAGGCCATTCAGCCTTAATGCAGTGATCACAGAAGTTGTATTTCAAGTGAGAGAGATGAGCTCAGGCTCTTCCTTGGTATACATAGAGCTCAGCCAGGGCTACATTTTCTCTCCAGAGAAAATGTAGCTTCAGAAATCTGCATGATTTTTCAGAAAACAAGCTGATTTCTGAATAAAAAGATATCAGAATAATCTTGATATGATTTTTGCAATGAGGAGAGGGGGATAACAGAAAGAAGAATTAGCTTGAGAGCTGGCAGGTTGCTTGACTGGTTAAAATGACACATTCCAGAGATATCTATTAGTACCCAATAATCGATACATCTATTCAGGTCTATTTCAGATTCAGGTCACTTGGGAAATGCTCTCACTTGGCCATGAATGGGACATGAATGGCTTCCTTGTAGAGGTCAGTGGCCATGCGAGTTGCCTCTTGGATGTTGCGACAATCCATGAGCCAGAAGCGAGCTGAGACAGTTGTCGTAAAGGACACACAGTCATTGAGAAATGTAAGAGGGGTTGAGCCTGTCACATCCTCCCATTGTGCCTTGCTGAATCCACCTGCAACATCCACACTGATATGAAAGAAACCACCTTGCCAAGGAGAATACTTTTAAAATCATATATGAAAATCATGCTGTTTGACAATATAACAGAACAATTTTACTTATTCACCTGTTCTTTTATCTCTGGCCTAATGTTATCCTTGGATAACAACACATCAAATGAAACCACACTGATAATCTTTATAACAGTATGAGCATTTGTTTACAACAACAATCTATTGATCAAGACAAAAAAAAGTGGTTCCACATACAGTACAGAGAAGACTCACCAAGTTACCACATGTCCCAAAAGGAGGTATATCAACATAATACTGTCAGAGGCACATATATAATGATTTTCTAGAAAGAGCTGCTACTGTAATATATGATATGCAAGTGAACTGAGGTTCAACTCTTCTCTGTCAGCACAATAAATTTTCACCAGTTCCTGTATACACTTTCCACATGAACAAGATCACTCATTTGGTAGAAGCTACACACTCCTAAATATGCTGCAATTGCATGAGAAAGAAACTCTGATAATGATACAGTGCCTCATATAAAGCACCTACATGTCAATTCATAATATGTAATGAGAATTGCTCTTTAGAAGTGTAACATCTGTGAAAATGATGGAACATACTAGTGGTGAATTTTAAGATATATGGGAGCAATACAGGACAGTATTAGTATTTAGTATTAAAAAATGGAATAGTTGATCTCATACAATCCTCTAGCAAAATGAAGCAATGAAATGAGGAATGGTTTCTGAACTTACAACTAATTTTACTTGTTTAACATCGTGTCCTGTGAATAAGAATGCCACAATTGTTGAATATTTGCTAAATGAGGAAAATAGAGACCTATCATGCAAATAGGAGGGCCAATGGGATTTATGATGCTGGCACATCCACTCAGGCTTGAAATGGGAAGAAGGCATGCTCAATCCTGATGAATAGCAAATGTCAAAGTCAAAATATATCTTCATTCAAGCAAGGATCACATGAAAAGTAGTCTGAACATTTATAAGATCTGATGCCATTTGGTGATGTGTATATCACAGTTACCTGAACCTGGCAATTGTAGGTTCCAAGGGTTTCTTTCAAGGCCAACCAAATAGAGCAGAACTATGCAGATCACATTCCAAATTATGATCCTGTTTCATAAGTAACGCAACTTATGTTTCTAGTTTCAGAGAGAAAATGCAGGTTTGAGATCCTCCCAAATACTTTCCTCTCCTTTGAATAAGTAAAATTAATAAAGCTGGGATTACCTGGGTTTCTCATCAAGTCAGTATTATTCCCTGGAACAGCATTCAGCCATTGAGTGCTTAATACTTCCCAATTCAAAGTCTGAGCAGTGATAGTAAGTGGCATGCACCACCAACTTGTCTGAGTATGATATAAAAAAAAATACAATATCCAAATTTGTTTGGATGTGTCCTCCTTCAACAAAGGTCTGGTGAAGCACCTAATGGGGGTTTAATATTTCCTCAACAGGTCTCCCCTTTGCACCTTCAACACCTCAAAGAATCCTTTTACCCTTCAGCCACAGTTCAGTTCTGAAAGTTTGCTCCTTCCAAATGAGGAAAAATGACCAATATTTACTAACGCCCTCTTTCTTTGGGATAGAAGATTTCTTGTGGAAGAATCATGCCAGACCTTATATCCTTCCTCCTATTTGATATAAGAATAACAGCAAAAGTTGTATATCCTCACTCAGCAGAAATATAGCTGTATGTGAGTAGCTGTGTGGTTATGCATGTGTGGGTTGTGAATAGCCTTAGCTTTCTAGTACTTCCAAATGCCTGCAACTCTGTTGCTGGGAATGCTCTTAACGTACACATCTCTGATGACCTGCATACCACATGCAACATGCAACTGTTTGTGAAATATGCAACAGCAAGCTGGCATCAATGACAATTGAAAGGCTTTATAGTGCACGGGCAGATGAGTGTCTGAGATGCATAACTAGCGTTCTGACAAGTCAATTGCAGGAAAGCAAGAATATAGCAACTCAGGAGAGCATTTCCTTCATATTACTGTACCTCGGAGCTTTGACTTCCAAAAGGCTCCTTGGAAGCATAACATAGAAACACAATGTGCTGGAATCATTCCTCAGTCTGCTTTGAAATCTCTTATTGATTAACTCACAATAAACTCAACACATTCACATTGGATGGAATCAGAGGGTAGTACACAGTAATGGCAAACACATTATCAAAGAGGTTACATGAAAAGACTATTTGTATGATTTTGCATACAAGATTCTGAATGCTCCAGAGAGCAGAATGTGCCCAATTATATGGAAGTGGAACTAATTAGTTCTCAATATTACCAGTGGAAGAAGAACCATGGCAAAAGCTGCCCTTTTATGAACTGCTTAAATAAATGGTTAGGACACTGCAAAGAAAAGCTTTCAAAAGTTTTTGGGGGTTACAATGACAGACTCAAGAATTTTAAAATCATACGTAAAATGTTTTCAGGAAGATAACAATATTTAATTATGCTTCATCATAGGGTAGTAGAGGATCAATATTCCTTGCAGACATTCAAAAAGTTTCAGCTTGTTTTTATTTATGAAGTGATGTATGGGTAATTTACACAAAGGGCAAATTAGTGCTTCCAGACAATATAAAAGCAAATATGACCGAGCTATGACTTTTGAAATGAATAGAAATTCTTATTCTTAATGCTGTACCTGGATTATAGACTGAAGTTGTAACTTAGCAATCTTGTCTCTTATATGTCTGTTCTCATGCAACATTCATCATTCCCTCCCCCATTTTGACATCCAGATATACAACAATTTTTAAACTAGACATAAGTACATACATACATCTACACTACAATCATTCAGAGAACTGTATACTTTGGATTGCAGGCAGAAAATAATTTTGGGATTCTCACATAATGTGCAAACCCAGCACAGATTTATAACTATAGGAGTTTTACTTATTGTTTTCATCACCTTAGTTATTATTTGTAAACAGTAAACAGCCAATTATCCTATGGAAAAAATAGAAAAAAATTTTTATACATAAATTTGTCAAAAGTGCCAGAGAATAGAGTGATCTGAGGAGTCAGCCAAATGTAGTCAATTTGTGGTTTCCCTTTTTTTCCTGTAAAGCACTGTTTCAGAAGTTGATGAATTTTTTCTGGGTGGGATTTCAAGAGAGATGAAGGAAAATATAATAAAGAATTGATGAAGGAGGCAAACCAGTGATGGAGCAGAGGAGGCGGAGTGTGGGAGCATCTCCAGAGTATTGATTGATCATCCCCTTTTGGGCTGCCTGTGGGACTGGTATGGTCAACGTGATTGGCTTGTGGAACTTGCGCCTTCGGGGCTCCACTGTCACAATTGGTGATACTGCCACTCGATTCCCTAACATCTTTGCTACCAAGTCTGGTGGTAGAGGCAGGGCCTGCAACAAATAAAAAAGCTATTCTTGCACTCTTGCTAACTCAAAGTGCATCACCTACCTTCTCTATATGTATACATTGGAAAGCAAAATTGGAAACCAGAGAATAGCATGTTTCAAGTATTTCAATCATGTTGTGCTTGTGGGTAGCAAAATGCTACTCTGAAACCATGGTGTTTCATGTCAGGAATTATTTCATCATCTCTGGAGTAAATAACAAAGGGGAAGGAGATGAAATAAAAAAGAAAGAAAGAAGTGCATACAATATAATCTGTTCATGTTTGATTACTCCAGAGCAAGGCGTGAGCTTAAGTACTGATTCAAGGTTCCCCTTCTACAAAAGTCTCAATGCATATTTGCTTCCTGAAAAGGAAATGTAAAGAATCATATCACCATGTGTTTCTATCATGATGTAATCAATACTGAAATCAATAAATGGAAATGATGGGAATATGAAGACTCCAAGTAAAGCTCAGAATGGGCAGAACTTGACCAAACATAAAAATTAGAAAAAATTATGCTTTTTTGAATGTCAAGACACCTATTCACATCCCACGAGAACTTTCATAGTTCAAGCTACAATTTTCAAAAGTCAGTGAACTTTTCAAAGCTCAAAAAATGTCCATCAACAATAAACCAATCAAAGCCTCAAATTTTTGCTACCCTTTCACCACAGCTCTTCAAACTGACTGCAATGTCAATGGGAGAGTAACATCACATGCATTTGCCTTATGACAGACTTCTGCATAAAAAAAATAAAAAAACGAAAAGCTAGATTTTTCCTTTTGTGCCTTAGTTCTTGCCCAAACTGACATGAACAATCAAACTGGAAGTCAAATGTGAAACAGGTATGCATACCTTTTCAGAAATATAAAGAATAGTGGTGAAAAATGGTGCATGAATAGTCTCCAAGAAAGGAACTTATTCACCCATTATCCTGATCCCCTTCTGAGGCAGAGCTATGCATGATTCTCCTTCTTTCTCTTTTTACTCCTACTCCATGAAGTTCTCATGCCCTTACATGCAAAATGGCAGCACATATGGAGACGAGCTTTGTAATAATAGAAAGAGGTAAAATACTAAACATGGGAGAACATTTTCCTGAAAGGGGCTCTGGGATCATTTCATGATGAGTTCTAGTTGCAGGCATTTGTTAATACTTTGCATGTATGCTTCACTTACAATAATTTCAGGTGAAAAAAGGAAGTGCTATCACTGCACCTTTTGTCACTGCAGAAACACTGTGTTGCTGCATTTTCATGCTCTGAGCAGTAGATGTGGTCATGTCACTTATGGGGATCTGTCCACTACTCAGACTTATATTGATTTCACTTCAAATCCAGAAATTGTATGCTCAATGGCATTGAGAAATGGCCAAAATGGTGGCAAGAGCTTTAATGAATGATTGCCATAGGTGGTTGGGCATTCCAGGTGAGTTCTTGAATTATCAGAAAAAACTTGCTGCTCTTCTTACTCCTATGAAAAAACTATGATGCACATTCTTCTCTGATATTCAGGAGAGTATTGATTTCCTTCAATGAAGTGAATGATTCATCAATCAAGAGCATATCCAGGTTGTACAGCATCTACATGTCTATTATTCTCTATTGTCTACTCTCACCCTTCCTCTCATCCTGCATTACACCAGCTATTTTTAAGACATTTCAGCATTTCTTCCCAGTGTGCTCATATATGAGGGCCTTTGGGAAGTAGATACACTTTATTTTTTCAAGGACACAAAATAGGAAGTGTCATTATGACAAGTCTTCATTCTCCACATAGATGCCTTTTAATTTTACCCACTTCACAATTTACACATTTCACACACAAAAGCACACATATATGTTTAATCTGTGACAGAGATTCCGAATGGCATCACCACAAGCATCTTTGGATATCAGTTTGAGATATTGGAAAATGGAGGATCCCAAGTCACTATAGCACTGAAACTTGTGACCAGAGAGAAGCTCCTTGAGTTTCAGAAATAAAAAGGAGTTACCAGAGGCTCCATCTGGACTGTAAGAAGGATGTAACACTATATCTGAGGCCAAGTTAAGTTTGCAGATGGTTGCAATTGTGATGTCAGCTGAGTTTGGGTAAACTTGATCATGCTGTAGGCGCACTTCTAACAGCAACAGGTTAGGTGTGTTCTTTTGCAGGGCAGGCAGCATTCCTTCTTCAAAATGTGAGAACATCTTTGCCCTCAATCAATGACAACCCAAAGCATTGAATCCACCAGAATGACACCTTCCACATCCCAAAACATGACATACAGGACTTTCCCACCAGATTACTCATTGCAACATTCCTTGGGAACTGGAGACTCAATATGTTTCCATGAAATGGACTCTGCCCTTGTTTCTTGATCATAAGAATACATTCAGGTCTCATCTCCTATGATGATACATCTCAAGAAGTGGTCACCTTCAGTCTGTAGCAAAGTTCTCCCTGCAAATGGTGGCACACTGGTTTTTTGTGGGGGTGTCAAGAGATGTAGGATCCACCTGGCAGACACTTCAGCCATGTGCAGATGCTCATGAATCATGTGATGAATTGAATCAACAGAGGAACCAGTGAACTTCTGTAACTCCTCCACAGTAATATTGATATGATGGTCTTCAATTGTGAATGACTCCCTTAGATGAATTCAATCGGGATCTGCTGCTGTTCTGGGTTTTCCTAAATGCCCTTCATCAAAGACACTCAGATGATCACCAGCAGAACAATCTTCCCACTTGTAAACTGCTTTCTTCGACAAGATAAAGTCTCCAAACACTTTCACAAGCCTGTCATGAATTCTGATGAGATTCTCACTTTCATTCAGTGGGGGCATCTACATTAAAGTTGCTACATTAAAGGCTGAAGCATGGTATTATCTTGAGGTCTACAATATCAGTGTCACTGCTCCATGGCTATTGCCTTTAAAATGAAACAGTGTATGTACTGAAGTCCTATATATGGCATGAGGTATATGGCATGTGATGTAAAATCCCATATTATTCTCAAGGCATCAGTTTATGTACAGTTGCCTCTTCACTAATAGAACAAAGACTTTGTTATCCATTTTTACCAAGAACATTCTCATTGTATTTATGCCAAAGCAGGGATAGGAATGAGGCAGATCACAGATTATGAGACCAGAGCCATGAAAGCACCAGACTACCAAGGGGCTCAGGATCTGTATGGATGAATGCACTTACCTTTTATGGTTTCATTTGCTTAGTCATCTTTTAATGAGATATTTATAAAACTGCAGCAAATGCTGCAACTTAAAGAAATGGAATTTCAATGTGGTTGTACATTTCAACTTGTAGACATTTTTCAAAAGTAGCCCTAACTGGTATGTGCTCCACTGCATAGGATCATTTCTGAAAAAGTTAGAGTTGAGGAAGACCTTGCACAAGTTGGACACACAGAACTCAAAAACATATTGACAATACACATTGCTGGCACTAAAGGAAACCCTTCATTTGCTTGTGAATGTTTTTCTTCCTTCTGGGAGACAAAATATTATGTGTGTTGGCAGTTATGTCCCCATATTACTACACCCCCAATCCATATGCATTGCCACCCAAAGGGCATGGTAGAAAACCTTACAGAACCATCAACCTGTCAGATATCAGCTGCATTCAATTGTCCCTTCCTAAGTCATGACCAAGCAGCAATGGGTGGTTTCTTCATCAAAACCATGCACATATTCATGCTGACAATGATAAGCTCAACTTCATGATATTCCACTTGCCATGATCACATGAAATTTGCCCAATACTGCTTCAAGTGGCCCCCTTTAACAATTACCCTTAAAGTATAGCATCAGTTTACTTCTCTTTTCAATTCGAGTCAATAAAAGCCTACTAGATCCACTTATGTGGGATTTTTAAGTTCAATTATACCATTTGAACACATGGTACATTCAGTGAATCTACCAACATGGTGTCACCTTTGGTAACCTAAGCATAAACTTAAGGTTTTAATATTTTACTTACCTAATCTAGCCTAACTATAATATTGCATAACCATATCGTGTATGCAAGTAAAATAATATACTTGCATCCAAAAGAAACATTACAAAGTAAATACTTCATCATACATCATACACAAATGGAGCTAAGTATGTTGAACATGTCTCCAATTTCAACAACAAGCATATGCAGAACAATACACATCAGTGTGATAAGGCTTGAACTAAAATCCTTCTGTAGGCAAGATACAAACAAGGTAGGGTTCAATTCAAGTCACAAAACTGTTCAATAAGGGATTTCAATGGCACCATTGACCATCATAAACCATGACATCAATGCATATCTGGCATTGCCTTCTCATGCACAGAATGCAGTGTTGGATCACCACTGATTGGAAGTTATTCCACTCAATCAGCATAGAATCAACCAAGGGCATCTGGTGGATTCTGTTGAGCTTGCACACATCTGTCCAGTCCATTCTAGATGTGCTCAATGGGAGACATGTCAGGAGATGTAGATAGCCAGGACAGGAGGCAGACATTGTTGCCTAAAAGAAACTGCTGTGTGAGGATGAGCATTATCTTGCTGAAAGACAAGTTCTGGCCTATGTTGATGAAGGAGAGGTATAAGTTCTGCTGCCAGAATGTCACCTCTGTATGACTGTGCAGCTGGGCTTTGATTGATGACAACCAGCTGTGGCCTCAAGTCTGCACAAATGGAATCCCTTACCACCAGTGCAGCTCACACAGAACCAGGACTTGCCTGAGAAAATGACCTTTCTCCAGTCACACTGTCTAGCAAAGATGGTGAATGCCCCATATCAGTCTTTCTTGTCAATGATGTTACAGAGTAGGACAGCTACAGGGGTGAAGAGACATCAAGTCTCTTTCACAAAGTCACCTGGACCCAATCTGTCAGCTGATAGGATGCTGAGGGATGTTCCTGGCAGTCTGGACAGCTGGCAAAACAGTAGTTCCTTGGGTAGACAGCCCAGATGTGGAGGTCCTCTTGGGAACAGTGACAAGTAGTTGGCCATTCTGGTGAAGGTCACCAGTTTGGCCTGTTTGAATGAACCCCTGATTCAACTTTGTAATGGCCACACAAGAACATCTGAATTGCTGACTTCCTCCTGCATTAAACCAGCTTGGAGAATTCCAATTGCTTGATCTCTTTTTTTCTTGCATTAACCTTGACTTATCTCACGTGCTTTTTGGAGACTGAATGGTATGCAAAGTGGAATCCATCCCTTTTTCACCCATCAACAGCCAGCTTTACACACAGAATGGAGAAAGCCTACATAAGCACATTGCTTATGTGGCACATGCACTGCATTCAAAGATAGGCAAGTACACAGGAATAATGTTTGGTTAAGTTTATTTAGACCAGAAAAGAGCAGATATAATGTCAACACAACTCCTACTATGTGTGCAAGCCCTACTTCACAATGTAATGTTTCTTTTGGATGCTAGTATACTGCACTTGTAAGGGTAAATTCAATAGGAGTGTTATGATATGACATTTGCCTCACACATGTCAAATGTGTGAGGTTAATAGGGCATCATTTAAGCCAGCTGGTGGTGAGTGCAACTATGTATATATTGAGGGGGTAAGATTATATATAGCTTTTTTATTTATTTAACTGGCATAGTGCAATTTGGGGAATTAAGCCATATTTCAAATTCAATTAAGCACAGTTGTGAATTTTGATTGGACAAAAAAATAAATATCAAGCTAATTCTTCCTGGAATTCCCTCAATTCATTGAATAAAGAAAGGCAATCATTTGTTCCATTTAATGGTGGTTATTTTTGAAAGATTGAAAAAGGAGGACTCAGGCCACATTCCCCCAAATAATGGAATATGTGACCACACCATCATACTACAAGCAAATTGGACATATTCCAGGTGGCCCAAAGAAAGGTAACCAAAAATGTAATATCACATTTACTTGGTTAGTTACAGATAATTCAAGTACTGCCCAGTTAGCACAGAGAAAGAATTTGGCTTTTCAAACATTATTTTAGAAGTTATCATGAAGGAAGCTGATCATGAGGCTGATGAACTGATCATAAGGCAAACAAAGGGCTTTCTGGCAGACATCACAAATTCCAAACAGATGAAAATTTTAGAAATAGTCTTGAACACCTGTAGTCATATGATCAATGATGTCCAAAGGATGAAGCTGCATTTACAATGGAACAGTGGGCATGTTCAACATGTCATTAGTAAACCTGCTGACTTGATGATCTAAAATGATTAAATGCAACAAGTGAAAGTGAAATATATAAGTTAAAAAAACATGGAATAGCTACAAACCTTGAATAAACTGAGAGATGCCTTCTTAGATATATTGGTTGCTTTTTTTTTGGTCACCCAGTAATTAACCAAGCTCAGACCATCTTCCCAACAAGTGAAACTCAATATCATTTCCATCTTGTTGAACATTTTGAACCATGTAAATATTAATAGTTCTAGAAATTGCATATGCCTTTTTCTGATGAAATCACAACCATCAGCATAGAGTGGAATCACATGCTCTGGCAGAAAACTCATGGATCATCAACATATTGACTGATTGCTCGGGTTACAAGATCCTCAACAAGCAGTGGTGTCTGTAATGAATCGCAATATTTGAGGGCAGGACCTAAACAATAGTGGTTAACCTGACTATACAGGGCTTTCTTTATATACCTAATTTCTGTTAGGTTAGGTTAGGTAGTTTACAGGGGAAAACCATCTATGTTCAAATAGTTGACCCAGCCAAGCCTTGTAATTCACTCATCCTGCCTAAACAGTATAAGCTGGATCTTTAACTTTTGATGCCTGGGATCAAGAAAAAAGTAGGTATAAGTGTAATAAAGATGTTCTTCGATGCTTTATATCTTCCAATGGTGCCTATTATGTGTTTCTCTGTACTTACATGCTAAAAAATTATGTCCAAACACCTCAAATTCCAACACATCCCGTGGCATGCTATGAACAGATTCCAGTGGTAATCTGTTCATAGCATGCAATGGGAAAGGCAAAACAATATCACACTTCCTGCTTGCACATGTATGTGCATTGGGAAAGATTAATCAACTCCTTCCAAGTTTGGGAGAGTAATTTACAGAATACAAGTGCTTCTTTGGTGAGGAAACTTTCTCCTCTGAGCTTATTTATTCAATTATAATACCCCAACATCTGGATATATGTCCCTGGATCCCTGAAAATACATCTATATTATTTTCTAAAACTTCTCAATACCTTGAGAATTTTTTTGCTCATAAAATAGTGTCAGGACTTTCTTGTCAATATTTGGAGCATCAAGAAATTCATATTTTGGGTATCTTGTACAAAATGAAATGCCCAATTAGGTGAAGTAGTTAGACAGAACTTGATTATAATGTGTAAGTCCAGGTGAGTGAGGCCTGTGTAGATATTGAGGCACATGACCACAGTGCAATGGCAGGGTGGGTGCAATTTTAATGTATGTCCCTATATGTTGGTTAAGGCATGTAGTTGTAGTCCCAAGTGTAATAGCATAAGTGTAAAAATAAATGAATGAACCTTTTTCACAGGTGGGTGGAATTTACAATATACACCAAGCTTCCACAAAAATTCAAGGAATTTCTTTCTTAGTCCTCCTCTATTTTATCTCAATTCAATGCATTGCATCACCTGGTATTGATTTTTCCAAAGGACATTTGTGCAATGTTTCAGACATTTTTGTGTTGTTCTCTGCACATTTATTGGGGATCATTTGCAATTCCTTGTGAGAACTTCAATGTCTGGACTTAATTTTATTAGATAGAGGGAAATGTCAGTCCTGACCCATAACTGCATGACCACACACATATAAATAAAATAGCTGCATCCATTTAGTAGCACTTGAAAAATGAAAGAATATAGTCCTTTTCTATTTACATACCAGTCAGGTCCAGACCAGCTTGGATTACCTAAGTTCATTACTTTGATGTTCTTTAAGTCAAGTTAAAAAGACACCCTCTTTATGATTTTTGCATGGTTGCCCAACAATTTCAGTATTTTTTCATCCCTTTGGCTATAAGCCCATCTTGAAAGTTTCAACTTATCAATGCTTTGACATAATCATACCAAACTTCATAATCCCAAGAATAGTTTTATAGATATGGAATAATAGTTAACCAAGTAAGTCCCCTGGAGATAACTTTTTTTTTCTGTGAAAGTTAGGCATGCTTCCCTTGCCATTCCTCCTCTCCCCCACCCCCTCTCACTTTCTTAAATTTTTATTGGAGCTATTTTACAGGGTTGTTCTAAAAAATGCTAACACAATTGAAGGCAACCATTGCACAGCAAGCAAGATGATACCTTGAAGAATTCCAAAGGCCTCAAGAAGTATTTCTAGGACCCCTTCCTTTCATACGTGTAGGTCTTTCAGATTGGCCATGAGTTCTTCATCTACCCTAACCAGAAATGGTAAGACCTTGACAGGACTAATGGTAAATAGCCTCTATATGTTCATTGCAGACCTATTTTATATCATGTTTCAGACACAAAGACAATCCTGCTTGAGATGAACTTTTGGAATAGAAGGCAAGCTGATTGGCTGAAAGTAGCCAATGAGCAATCAGTGGCACAGATGATGGCAGGACAGAAGTATGAAGTTTCCAATCTTCCTGCAAGATGCATTATTTTTTCCCCCATCAGTACAAACAGGTTTTATACATAATTTGCTCCACCCTGCAGGGGTTCACATTCTAGGAAACTTTACTTGAGCTATGTTGCCTCCAACCTTCTTCATCCATTTGACACAATAAATAAAGTACCAAGTATAGTTGAAGACAACAGAAGTGTTGGTACTTTTTGCGGGCATCAGGAGAAGTCTTGATTCCCCACAACACATATGGCCAGAGAGTTCGAAGGCAAATTGAGGCATTCTCACCACATACATTGTGAGGGTTACATGCACATAGGTAGCCAGAATTATACCAAATTTATGCACACAAATTTATGATAACAATGACCACCAAAAGCTACAAGCTGGCTATGGAGGGAAACTCTCAAGTAGCAGGTTTCCCTAACTGGAAACAATATACACCCTGAATATGTCACTGCTTTGCTGATATACCTACTCCAGTATATCACAACAAATATACTGGAGTTTCTAACATATACTGTAAATGAGTGAAGCCAAAGAATATGAAGTTTTCATTGGTCACTAAGCCTGACTCATGAAGACCCCAGGAAATATACAGGCCAACTACTGAAGTGGATGAAAAGAATTAATGAAGTCCAATCAAGCTCTATAGTTCAATTGCCTTGAATGAGCATTTCCCTAATCTTCATGCTTTTTTTACTTCTCATCTCGGATGAATCTGGTTCTAATTGAAAGGAGTTAGGTATCCTTTAGGTGTTCCAAAGATCTTGGCCAGTTCTTCATCACTTTTTGACATTGCAGAAACTAACTGGAAGTCTTGAAAATAAAACTGCGATATTTCATCTGGAAGCCTTTCTCAACTTGCATACATAGGGAATTTATAATTAAAAAAAGATGTTCAGGTTTGATTCTGAAAACTGTTGAGGCATGAAAAGTGACCTCAATGACCTCAGCAAAAAAGATATATAACAGGTTATTGAAAAACAGAGATGAGTGAAGATATCTAAGTCAGAATTTTGAGTAAATGCTCTGAAGAATCCACATGAAGATAGGAATCCAATAGAAGACTTGTACTGTAGTTGCATGTTTCAAGATGCCAAGACAAAAGACCAAGGGTTAGTATGCTAAGCAGGCATTGCACCAGTGAAAGTGTTAGTGTGTGTCATGACATGGGGAGTCTTCAAAGCATGGTTCGAATGCACTCATATAATCATATCATTACCACCTTGGCACAAAGAAGTCAGAAGCAGGCAAAAGAGACAGATGAAGGACACAGCTTGGCATGCAAGAGTACTGCCCAATAAAAAATAGTTAAGCCTCTGGCTGCTTGGAATTCCCATGAATTCTCATTTTCAGCAATCACTTTGATAAACTGGGAAGGAATATGAGGGGTATTGTGCAGGAGAAAGCATGGAAAGAGTGAAAAGGAGATAGATAATTTGGAAATGCTCAAGCATGCCACTTTCGAACCTTGCTTTAGAAAAATCCCCATCAGGAATCAAAGAAAGCTGATTGCCATTGGATTAACTACTTTTATTGGGCTTTCTGGATCCTAAAGAAGTTCTGTGCACACCTAAAATTAAAAGAATGGAGTCATATAAGATGCGAATAAATCACAATGGTAGTGGGATCAAGAGTGACTAGTCAACAGCAAATTGCTATGAAGATAATGCAGATGAAAAGGCAGGTAAATTGCATCAGCATGGTACAAAGTTTTTACAAAATGGATTCACATTTCACAGGAAAGGAATCAAAGGGTGACAGAGAAGAAAACTGATTTCAGCTTAATTGCTCAAGTTTGAGAATGGAATATATATAGCATTTAGTGCCTCCAATATGGATTGGGATTTCCGATTCCTGACATTGCCATCCTTAAAGCCAAGACCAAATGAGTTGTTCATTCTACTTATTGAAACTGCACAAATGGAGAGCAAAATTATATCCCTCAAGACCTCCCCTGCAGAGACAAAGATGGGAACTCAGGGGAATCTGAGAGGATCATGAGAGGTGATTCCAAGTCTCACTCAACATGTGCATGTATGTGTGCAGATCCATATAAAACCACACAAAATCACGACTATATTGAATTGATTGCTCAACTCATGCCCAACCTCCCTCCCCCCATCTCCTAGAAATTCCTTCCCAGGAACTTTGACAGAAAGCTTGCACTTGGAACTCTTAGCATCAATGATTTATATGCAAACCAGGGAATGACAGGAATCCCAACTCCAAGCAAAAGATTACAAATCCCAAAACCTGGCTGCTCCCTAAAATAACAGGACACTGTTGCAATGTCACATGGCACAAAGTGACCACTCACCACAATCAACTTGATTGTCAAAGGCAGAAAAACAACCACCTTCATCTCACTGAGTGCAAAAAATTATGCTACAAAAAATATGCAACTGTTGATGACAATGATCTTTCCCTCTGGATTACTTTGAGGCCTGGAGAACTGATTTTTTTCAATGAAAAGGAGAACTTGATTAATGGTGCTAGAGAATGTGTCAATTTTTCCCCTTTTTATTGAATGCATCTAATGCAAATGTGGAATATCATAATTTCCTTCTCTTATAATAGTCTGATTGGTCAAATCAATCCATTCAAAAGCACAGCATACATTCTACATTCTACAAGTTCATGTTGACATCCATTATGAAGCTGAATCTGAGGGGAATTGTAGCACTGTTGTGCCATGTGACACTATCATGCCTCCTTTGCATCCCTCTTTCCTGTTATCCTAGCTCACTTCCATTAAACACAGAGGCTCAGAATGATTTATTTAACTTATTATTGAAACTGATAACTATTCAAGGGCATTTTGAGGTCATTCCACCTTTAATTTTGCAAGGGAAGAGTTATTCAAGCTTCACTTGTTCTTCCAACTCTGTTACACAAGCAATTCATGTTCCTCATAACATCTAATGAGGCACCATCTTCAAGAGCTTTGATGTGTCTACTGATGTGAAACAGCCAAACAATAACAATTTTGAATTGAGTCTATCCAGCTTTAAAAGAGAATGGAAGCACTTCTTTAAAAAAAATTGAAGCATTTTGGAAAAAGGCA
This sequence comes from Darwinula stevensoni, assembly GCA_905338385.1. Taxonomy (NCBI): domain Eukaryota; kingdom Metazoa; phylum Arthropoda; class Ostracoda; order Podocopida; family Darwinulidae; genus Darwinula; species Darwinula stevensoni. Next base: position 142,378 of record CAJPEV010000149.1, read on the forward strand.
TAAGAATATGCATAAAGCACATATAACCTTCAACTGAGGACTGGGCTGTGTATGGTGAGCAAATGGAATGGAAAATGAGGAAATGATCATGAGTGAATGGTAACAAAGTGATAGGAAACTCAAGCAAAAGAACAGAAGGGTTAGGAGCAGCATGCAGAACAGATAAGAAAGTTGTCAATGAAAGTCTGTAAAGCAGGATCTGGACTATTCACAGCAATAAAACTACACAGATAATGGCAAGTCATGAACAGATACACATGAGAGAAACTGGTCCACAAGTAAACCTTAGGATCACAATTAGTTGTACCAAATTTTCAATCATCTCATGTTTAGGACTTATTTTTTCCATGGAAAAACTTGTGACTTGACTCATCAGACTCCTTTGGAAGCTTGAAGGATTTTCCCAGACCTTCAGCCATTCATGTTTTGCATGATGGTCTTTTAGGCACAGAAAGCCTGGTTTTACACCTCCCATCACCAAAGAAGAGAGAATCGTTTCTTCTTTGGAACATCATTGATGGGGATCTTTTTTGGATCCCCCCCACTAGTGGAGGGTCCAGGTTGGGGATCTTTAGTTCGTTTTCGCGGTCGCATGAATTTTACCTGAAGTCCCACTTTGATCTTCTTGGTCAGGGCACCCTGTGGGAAGACAGCTTGGACCTGTGGGACGACAGTTGAGGATACGATCCCACCCTCAGGCCCAATGGCATGGATCTCTTGCCTCACACGGGATACAATCGCAAAGTACTGTGGGAAGTCGGTGGTGAGGATGCGTGTGATCCGGTTTGTATTCAGATCTTCCAATGCCGCCAATTCTATGACAAAAATGAATGTAATTCCATGCTGTCAATAAAAAGAATCCCTTCTTGACTGATCCTTGCAAGCAATGACACTGTCAGAAGTCAAATCACAAACACTAACCAAGAGAGCTGCTATTTGATCAGCACAGACTACACAAACAGAACTTGCATTTGGACCAGAGAAAATCTTATAATCTTTCAGCTGAATCAATTTTGATCAATGAAAGCATTCCTTTCATTTCACCTGTGAGATTTTTCCCTTTCATGAAAAAAAGGGAAGACATACCTTCACCATCAAAGGAATCATTCAGCACCTCCTGGACAGCCTCTTCAGAAGCCTCAAGAGAGTGCTCTTTCCATGTTTCGCCATTATCAGAGCGAAGGATTGTGATTTCCCTCTCTCGTCCCCGCAGGGAAGCAAAATGAGGAACTTCAATTATCACCGGCCTGGAGACATTCAAGAAAAGGAAGATTATGTGCAACACTACTTCTGCAAGAAAGGCAAGGTTTTCATAAAATTCTTAGAATCAATGTCCATGATTTTTCCAGATTTGTAGGTAGGGCAAGACCAGTTCAATACTTCAGGCCCACACTGTCTAACAATGCTGGGTGTTGAGAAAAAAAATCACCACTGTTAGAATTTGTATATCAAGAAACCAGTCATTGATACATTAATACAGGGGTTCTCAAACTGGAGGGCATGACAGGTCATGAGAGTTTTTTTTTTATCAATTAAAATGTAGAATTTAGAAAACGATGTCTCCTATGGAATAATATTTTATAATATTTTTTTTTTTACAAGAAAAAGGTCACATTCCTTCAGGTCTTTCTTGCTCTTTCTCTAGGAGTACAAGACTAAATGAAAGCTATTCCAGAGGGCTGGCATTTAAATTCCATTCTTTTTTTTTCAATGGGTGTTCATTTCCATTGGCAATTTCCACTTATTTGAATGACGATGACAAATGGATCGTGCGTCTCTTTGGGCTGTAACTTGAATACTCTATGAATGTAGCATGCACTCTTGTCTAAATAACTTAAACGCTCAAATAAACTCAAAGACAGAGAAGAGCTGGGTTCCCCAGGCAGAGCAAAACTTCCAGACATTTTTGTCAGGTCCTTGAAAATTCTCCTCCCATATGCCTCACTTAGTACAAAAATTTGGTGTCATTTCAATGTTGAAAAAGAGACTTGTGCTGTCATTGCTACAGTCCAGTCTAAAATTAATCATTTGTGAGCCCAGAAGCATGTGAGCATCATTCTCATTAAATTAGGCAAATGATCACCTGATTCCTAGCTGTGACCCATTCCCTGAACCGTTGCAATCTGTTTAATATTTTTCCATTCATTGTATGAAAAAATACCTTTGGGATTATCTCAATTTCTAGGTACTGCTCTCAGAGGGAAAGGGGCATGACGTTGAGCCAGGGTAGCTAGGGGGGATGCAGCATAAAAAGTTTGAGAACCGCTGCAGCAATGCATGTTTCAGGATACATGCATCTAAGTCTTTTCTTCTATAAGAAGACAAGAAAATTTTCAGAATTTTTTTGGTTTAGTCACAGAAGCATTTTGAAAGTTGTGTGCACAATTGTTTTATATTCCCACCCATTGTGGGCCTCATGCTGAATAAGGGTTGCCAGTATGCCTGATTGCATTCACTTCAGCTTATCTTTTGTGCTAGTTGCAATCATGAATTTGTCTTAGGAATACAGAGCAGCAATGAGGAGTGCTTTCTGGATGAAAGTGTGTACTGACTTAACAGAAAGAGTGATTTTTCAATTAAAACAGCAACTGAATGATGCTGTCCAGATGAAAGGCTATCCCTTTCTTTGTTCATCCATTTCAGTAAGTCTCTGAGTACCAGTAGGGATTTTCAGATATTTTACAAGTGAATTTTAAAGTGCTTGTTTGGCTAAACAAGCTCATGGAAATTTATCAAAGATTTTTAAATAATAGAAAACCTGCAGAGGTATATCATGTGGAACAAGCAGCCAGTAGCTTCTATCACCTTTCAGATATAAGCATTTCAACAACAGTGTGTTTTTTTTCTCTGCACCAGGTATTTCAATTCCAATAATATTGGACACATTGTCCAATAATATTTCATTGCCATTACATTTCAAAGGATAAAATGTCCCAATTTACCAAAATTAGAGCAGCAAAGTAAGCTAAAGGCTTACCAGAGGTAGACCATGTATCCCAGCAAAAAAATGCATTGACAATCACAGAAATTTCCCCTTCATAATGTCTGAAGAAGCAGTTAAAATGCTGCATATTGAGCACTGGAACCTTGTCAATTCATTCCTTAGCATCCAAGGATTTGTTCTTTTAATGTGACTAAACTTCATTACAGGTCAAAAACTATTGTAAAATAAAAAAAGCACCTACCTAGTTATCTGGCAGTAACTCAAGCAAGGCTTTCACAACCAAAGTAAGATGGAACATAAATCACTATTCCAATGAGTTATTTCTGGTAGGTGCTTGGGAGTAATTTAGTAGTAAATTGGGAGTAACTTCCCTCACTTGTAGATACCATGACAATTTTCCAATTTTCCCCAAATTTTTTATCAGTGTAACCACAAAAAATTGATGAGAAAGAACTGACCCAAGAAATCTAGCACTGGCAGGGCCCATTTCCAAGATGCGACTACAGAGGGCTTCTCCTTCCATGAGTGGAGGGGGATGGACCAACTTGTCCTTCTTCAGGTAGCGACATGTTATGCGCATTGGCATTGGGGCTTTTCTTGGTGGAATGATCACTCGAACTCCTGAGTGACGACATCCTCGCATTGCTCCACCTCGTGCATCCACCATGAAGCTCACCAGGAATCTAATTATCCCATGAACACCAAACTCATCTCCTCATATCCCTTTCATATTGCTCTGAGAAATGAAACAAATGGTTGACTCTGGCAAGCCTAGATCCTGTTAGTGAGGTGGCATGCTTCCCTTTCAGCCAATTGGCATTTAATAATGACCATCATATTGGGCTCTGATCTAAAATGCAGATGACTAATTCTTCACATGCAGTTGGCATTCAACAAGTACACCCCCAACAGCACACATCAAAAGATACTTCACCTGAAGGGCAAGTAGACCATCATACAAATTCAAAAGGATAACCAACCAAATAACAGCCCCATACAAGGAGTACTCATACTCACACTGACTTTATATCTCTCAAGCCAGTGGTGACAGGGCTTAGAAAGTTTCACATGTATCAATTCGGCAAGTTTTCTCACATTAAATCAATTTTATTTTAGACTTATTTCACAAATTTAAAATCTGCTTCTGTGATACCCTTTAATGAACTTAAAGAAAAAAGAGCAAAAGTACAAGATTTAGTGAAACTTGCCAAGTCTGCACCTGGACTTTTGCTTTTTAGACTCAAGATGGTGGATATGAACTGATGTCTCATTGAAATGTTTCTGATGCCAAGATGAGCAAGAGTCAGCTGAAGATGATGCAAGGGAACCCAGCCTCAAACAAATCATGTTGCTCTCGCTGATGAGTTGCGTGAAATCAACTATCCAATCATAGTTGGAGCTTTAATGGAAGAATTGGGAATCTCTTCCAGATAAGCTTTTGAAGTACACAGAAGATCTTAAATACAGAAAAGGTTGCACAAACTAGGCCACTAAGCTGCTATTTGAAGAACAGCAAAACAATGTAAACAACAAAACATTTGTTTCTCATGGAAAGTAAATTTGAACCACATGAGCAATGGAAACCTCTCATTACAAGCTATCACTTGCAATGAATCATGGCATAATTGATACAATCCCAAAATTAATATTTAAAAAACCATTGGTCAGCAGGAACTGCCATGGTTTCACCAATAATAGCAAAACTGTCAAGTCAACAAAAAAGGTAATGCATCTGATATTTTTCAACCACCTGGGAAGGTCTACTACCCTATTGCTTCTCATGCTTATACTGTCACTGGTGCCTATATACAGGGTGACACAAATGTTCTGTACACTCAGTTTTTTCAACATTTTACAACTTCTTTAAGCAGCTAACAAACAGGGATTAGAACATTAGAAAGTACAACTACCGGTATTTCCACAGATAATACCAGCAAAATCACTCAAAATGGCCATTTTTTGCTCCCACACAATCACGAAGTTATTTTGGAAATGCATCGACAGCAGCATGCAGAGTTTCTTGGGAGATTTTTAGCCATTCCGTTTGAAGGGTACACCTCAATGACTCGACCAATGCATGTGGAGTAGCACAGGCTTTGTTCTCCAAGATACTCCACACAGGAAAGTCCAAAGTCAGGTCAGGATGGTACGGAGGCCATTCTGCCGAGGTGATGACGTCAAGAAATTCTTATTTGCAGAAGGTCTAAGTGATCTTTGCCTTGTGGGCTAGTGCAGAGCCCTGTTGAAAAGTCAATTTACAATTCCCAAAGTGCTGTTAGACCCAGGGCTTTACAGTGCCCTCCAGGATGAGGTCACGGTAGACAGTTGCATTCATCTTTGTGCCGGAAGGCACAAAAACCAGTGGTGTGCGCCCATATGGAGTGATACTGGCCCACACCATCACAGAAGCTGGCATCTGCGTATGAGTAACATGATAGACATCTGGAGAGATGCCTAATGACTCTACTGCCCACACTCGGTCATTTTGAGAGTTAAGGGATTGCTCGATTGTGAAGAATTTTACGTCAGAAAAGAGGATATTGCGACAGCCACCATCTGCGAACTGATGGAGCAGCGACTGCGTTCGTTGCAGCTAAGTCTTCTTCACTTGTTCCATGAGAAATTGAGCATTATGGAGCTTCAAAGGTGAGAGATTCAGCTTGTTCTCGACCACTCACCAGAGCAATTCACGATTTATCTTCATCATTTGGACCATTTTTCTCTGCGATTGCTTCAGATTGCGACAAAGTTGAGATTGAACTCTTTTGATGTTTGCAGTGGTTGACACAGACTTCAGTTGACCTGATCAATGATGATCCCGGGTAGAGTTTGTCTCAAAGAACAGCTTGATAGTACATTTTATGATGTTCTGGTTGTAGCCTTTATTTTGGAACAGCCGGAAGATCTCAGAGGGAGACTTCCCAGCTTCATGCAAACTAATAACAGCAGACTGATGATCTTTATTGGACGATGACATGAAAAACTAATAGGGGTTCACAAAATGCTGATGAAACTAAGTCCCTCGTACCATTAGCTTTATATAGAAACCAAACCAAACATGTTGGAACATGTTAGCTCAGAACCAACAACAGTTTTTTAAGGTGTACAGAACTTTTGTGTCACCCTTTAATACAAACTTTCTTTCCAATTTAATTTCAGATTAATTCCTGAGGGAAAGTATTTTCTATTTTCTACTTAAAAAATTCATTTCTATTCTATTTCCATTTCAGTTAGGCATATCAAAGTCCCCACTACTGAGGCCTGGGCAGCAAAACCTAAGAAATAATTTTTCATCTCTATCACAACCTAAATGCCATAGGTTTCCCATGCAAATTTCAGAAGTTAAAGTCTCATCATACAATATTATTTTAACATCACAGACCAAGAAAGTATGATGCTCTCAGTCCACTGCCTTAAAAAAAGTCAGCAATTATAAAAATTGTTATTGATAGAATATAGCATGTTCGCTGGAACATAGGAAATGTAAAGGATGTATCTTGGAGAGAATAAATTAAATGAAAATGAAAGAGAAGCAGTCCTCACAGGATGCCTATGTTGCACAATTATGCACAATGGAGGCAGGTATGTACAAGGTAAATAAAAAATGAAGGTTGGGAAGCATGAAGAACAACTATTTTTCTCAAGGATTGTTCCATGGAAAAGGGGTCCATTGATGAGACTTTAGCTGGAATCCAACAGTCACAACTTTACCATCACTGAACTTCATGAACCACTCATAACCACAGAAATTTTAAGCTACCTATTTCCTACAAAAAGACATAACAAGAATGCCTGATTTTACTCCAAGACCTGTGGGGGTACCACAGGTTGGAAGATCTGACTAGGGCATTCCCATATGCTGGTGAAGTGCTTCCCTTTTCAATATATGGATACAATTACTTCACTTCATGCTTGGCACCACATGGATGTATCTAACAACAGGCCCCTGTTGACTATCCCAATATTACCAATTCCAATATTTTCCACATGAATTCTGCTATGCATGGTTTAGCATGTATGATACATGTCTCCAGCTCAATCAGGCCAACCTGAAGAAGCAATATATCTTCACAAAATTTTTTAAAGGATGACCTGATCAAATTCAATGAACCAGTTTTCAAACAGTGAAAGAGCTCAAGAATGCCCCAAGATGAAGCAAGCAGAATATAGATCAGGAAATTATTCAAAGAGAAGCAAAGAGAAAGATGTAGACCTTGGAATCAAGCCAAAGAGAAGCCTAGAAGAAAGGTGCACCTGCAGCAAAAAAGCACAAGTGGAAGGGTGGAAATAAAAGGTGAAAATAAGAACTTTGTTCACCAAAAAAAAAATAAGTGAAGCAGAAATTTGAGGCATGGCATGAGGAACTTACGTCCTCCATTGGAGCTTCTGACTGCGGATGCATGGGAAGGAAACAAAGAAAAATATACAGTGATTGTGTGTCAGCAAGATCATGGAGATCCCTTAGATGAATCATGCACTTCACTCATGATGCCATAATACCCTCATTGATATAAAAAGTGATTCCAAGGGCTTTATAAATGCATACATGATGGAAAATTGCTATCCCAAGCACATTCAAGAAAAAATGGAACCCCCACATGGACACAAAAGAATGAATTTGCAGTATCTCTGCAGGGAATTCTTATCCCACCACAACATTTGCAACAATTATTTAAAAAAATATGCCCAACTTTGGAGGTCTCAAAGGGATTCTTTTCTTTTCATAGGTAAGTATTGCATGCTCTGACAATGCTAGGAATTGCGATCAAGCTCATTCACATATTTGCAAACACCTCATTCTCATTTCCTCCTCCAACATAAGCTAGCACCTAGAAGCTGCATCAGGGCAAAACAGTATCTCATTGTAGCCTTCACACTGAATTTCCTCATGTAGGCCAAATGATTTTTTTCGTGGCTTCTGACTGCTAGGCTCATAAAGTTAGCTTTTTATTAGTCAGTTTCCATAGCAAAAACATTCCTCATTCCTTGAGAATCTTTAGAAGGGGATTACACTTAAAATTCACAAGCCATCCTCAGTCCTAGTCACTCCCATATCCTGAAATGCATATCTAACATATGAATCCTACAGGTTTTATGCTGTAATAGTTTACTGCCCTTTATAGTTTTGCTTGACAGAAGACCTGTTTATGTCAGGATTATCAAACCCAAAATTCAAGTTAGAGAGACTAGGGCTGCTTGGATGGCTGGCAATTAGTGACATGTGAGTCAATTAGAGAGCAGATGAGTCAAGATCAAGATCAAGATGAAGGTTAAGGTTAAGGTCAAGTTCAAGGTCATAGACAGCTGGTTAAAAAATTAATCCAATTCCAAGAGGCACCATGGATCACCTGTTACGCCACATCCCCGATTGCCCCGAACTGGCACTGTGTAAACTCGTAACACTAATCCCACTGTGAAAAACAAAAGACACAAGAAGAACCACAATGGATATATCCACCACCATAACAATCATTCACATCCTGTACACTCTGCAATTAATATTTCCTGAACCAAATTTCCATTCACTAATTTGCAGATTCCATACCCAAGTATTCATATCATGTACATCTTCCCAAGCCAAATGCATTTCCCATTAATAACGCATCCCATCTTTTCCATCACCAGGATTCACCACATACCCAAACCACTATACATTATTAAGCCCATAAGGGATGAGCATGCCAACAAGAAAAAGAATCTAGATCCAACAGGCCATCCTCCATCATGTCTCTCAGATCCTCCAGGCTCCTTATACATTTCTAAAGTTCCATATCATATGCGTGGTTCGGAGGACAGACCTTTTTTGTTTAAATTGGATAACAAAATATCAATTCTTCTTTTGTGAAAGCCCTTCCAAGAAATTCTATAGATATTCCTTTCCTAGTCATGTAAAGTTTTCATTAAAATGATTACAGTAGAGAAAATCCTACACAACACAAAGATATCCCAGAGATGTCCCCAATTGGATGATTCATTACATCTTCAAAAGATATCCTAAAGACATCTTCAGCTTAATGCTTCTCAAAAGGGGTAGGTATGTCTTCTTGATATCTTCTCTCAAATACTTTTCAATATCCCAAATAGAATGCCTTTAAGGCATCTTCAATAGAGCACTTTTTGATATCCCAAGAAAGATGTCCTCACAAGACCTTATAGTTGTACATGCCATCACAGTCCGAAGATATCCCAGAATATCCATTGCCATATTACCTATTTGTGTCATGACATAAGACACTTCACCTTGAATGCTTCTCCATCTCCTTAGATGAGATGTCTTGGAAACATTGTCCTATTGCAAGTAATAAAATTTTTCATACAGCAAGAAAATAGATCCTTCTTAATGAGAAAGTGTCATCCTTGGGATATCCCCATACCTAGTCATTTTTATGACCTTGTGATATCCCTGTAAGTTATCTCTTGAACTTCTAACTAAAACTTGGGTGACATCTCTGGGATATCTTTGGAATGTACTTGGGCTGTGTGGGATCAAATAGCAATAAACAATATCATCAATGTTTCCTTTTTCAAAACTATTATGGTAAATGGTCAACTCATATGCTCCAATCCTTTTATCATGAAATAATATCCCTCCTGACTAGGACTACACTTCACCAATTCATGTCTCCACAGAAAATACACCAAATGCATGAGGACTGAAAATAGACTTTTGGCAGGGAGAATGTTGACATACCCAGAAACAACAGGCTGATGAGAGATCTCTATGTTATCGGGAGCAAACTCTCCTGCATTGAATTGTGCGTAGGACTCCTTCATCTTGGACGGACTGATCTGGTCCTCAATATGCACTGCACAGAAAGATACCATCACAGAGGGGGAAGGGTTTTCATGGTGACAAATGAAGCACAAAATGAATCTCAGTTGAGACAGTTGACAAGCCACAGGCTTCAATGTAAAGCATATGCAGACTGGTGGGATGTAAACAAACAGGGTTGTCCCACTGAATTCCATCCCCTCAACCTCCAATATTGAAGATCAAAGGAAAAAAAGTGGGTCATGAACTGGAGAATCACAATAGGTGACATTCTTTCTTCAGTTTTGCTGATCATATGATTGTAATCAATTAAGTCCATTACATGCTAGCATCAATGAAGTTAGTTACCCAATAACAGTGACACAAGTGTGAACTTGAACTTGAAAGCCATGAAATGACATGCAAGATGACCTCAATGTCAACATGCAAGTCCCCATCCTTGTAGGCACTTTGGACATCAGCACCCATTCATTTCATTCATTCATTTCTACAAAAATAAATGTTTCCAGCTAATCCAAGTTTTCCACTTCAACTCACACTTAGACATACAATCGAAGTCTTCCCCATAACCATACACTACCATCACTTCATCCTCCTGAGACAGTTCATGCAATTTTTTCCCTCTTCCTGGACTCTTTCAACTTCATATTTTTTCCTTTGACTTTTCAACATTTGTAGTAACCTTGAATCAATGAATGAGATAGAAGGAAAAGGAATGGAATACACATACACTCCCTGTCCATGGAGAAATCCATGTGTTCATCCCTGGTGACATCCATGTGAAAGGAATCATCAGCCAGGCTTTTCATCTCATCCATTGTCAAGTAGCGATATGAGGAGTCTCCCATTGTCCCCTCTTCCCCTGTACAGGTAAACATAACATCACTATAAGTGAGCCGCATATCTCCTTTACAGTCATCACCACCTATTGTGATCATGGATATAGTGATCAGCCACTTTTTGTGACCAATTCCTACAAGCACAGTCAGGACCTCTCAGAAGCTCAGGACCATTCCCATGTAATTTCCACAAGGGGACTGATTTGTGCCTCTTACCCTGTTAAATAATCACTTCAACATTGGCTTGTGTAGTAAATTACCATCACACAGTATGTCCAAAATGTCAAGGACAGATTTTAAAAACCTTCACTTTAAAAGTAGGCATTATTGGTACTAAATAATCATATCAATTAATGGATTAATTCAAAAAGTTTGTGCTCCACTTGTTTTGGATAAGCCAGTTTGACTGAATTTCAGTGATTTTTTTAAATAGCAAATGTGCAGGAAAAAAAGACAAGTGTGTTCTATTGAGTACAAAATGGGATTGTCTGTGGGAAATGGCATTCTCATGGCCAACCTGGTCTCCTGATATGACTCATTTGGACTTTTTCTTTGGGGTTATATCAAGGTTGTGGTCTACAAAATGAAGTTGGAGTCTTTGGAACACCTCAAAGAATGCATCACAGCAGCTGTGGGAAGTGTAACCCAGGATCAGCTCACAGAAACCTGAGTTGACATCAGCAGGAGGGCTGATTTGTACGTCATCATGAATGCGGCAAAATATACTTTTTGAGTTGGACTTACAGTGTGGATTGTTTTCATATTGCTAAGTTGCATCATATTTACCCTTTGAGAAGTAATGCTCATAAATATACATTTTCAAAATTTTCAATTTCAAGTTTTGTGTAAATTACCTCTTTTTGTGTCCTCTGCATTTTTTGCCTTTCAAGCACTACAATAAACTATTATCTCACACATTATGATCAAAAGCTTTCAAGATATATAGCAGTGAGGGACCTCAATTAATTTTTTTCAAAACACCCAAGGAATACAAAGAAAAAAGATAAAGAAAGAAAATAGGTTTCCTTGTCTGTTCATGACTTTTCAAACACCCTGTATTTATCAACCTCTATGCTCCATAAAAATGCAAAACATTCCTCACCCCCTCACACCCCCTCACATCCCCTCACCCAAAATTCAGTTAGTTCTGAGACGTTCAAAAATGAAGAGAAAAGCTTTGAAAAAAGAATATGAAAGGAGAGATGCTTCAGCACTTTGATAAGCTGGCAAACATGGGACTGAGAGAGGCAGTCAAAAACCCAGGGCCGTATCTAGGATTTCATTTCAGGGGGGGGGGGGGTTGAGGCCTGGCGTACGTGCTGTGGCTATTTTTTTTATACTTGTCATTGTAAATCTTTGTGACATATCTGGACTTTCCTGTAAGTTGCAGTGTTTAATAAGTCACAAGCTATTAAATATAGAAAGGACCAAGTACTGCACCGTTGACACCTACAAATAGCAGTATGGCAAACATTTAAGGAAGATATTTTGGGGGGGGGGGTTTGAACCCCCCCCCTAAATACGGCCTTGCAAAAACCTTGAAATCCCTCAATCCTCATTTCACAAACTTGGCATCTGATAGAGTGCAATAAGCTGCTAATAGCAATCATTTTGAACCTGACCCAAAGTGGTCACATGTACCCACTACTGTAATCCCATCATACATGTTCCATGTTATAATCTCCCTTGGTTAAACAAATTCCACTCTTCAAGAAACTCTGAAATTTTTTGGGAGAGAAAAAATTAGCTCGCACAAAGGAAGAGAATAGGGTGAGTGCTGCAAATGTCAGCACTGGGGGCTATCTTGGCATTTAGTGATTGTTAACCTTCTGCTTCCACTATCAGTCCCCTAGGTAAGGGGAGAAATTCATTCTTAGATGGCAAAACTAATGTTGCTGACGTTCTTGGAAGCGTCTTATTTGCTGTTGTAGTTTTCACGCAGTGGCTGCCTTCTTCAAGTGCACTCTGAAAATGCTGTGAAATCTTGTAATTTTGCTAAGCTTTACACATTCCTGTTCTCTTCCACACAAGATATTAGTTCATTGCATTAATTCTTGAGTCCATTGGAAATGACAGTGATACTTAGGTGTGCTGAGATTCCAGACAGGGTGGTACCAACTATGCCAGCTAGTGTGCCAAAATTCCCAACATCTGAAACAACTTTGCCTTTGACCCAGGCCCTCAGGAAGGAAAGGCTCAGGGCACTCAAGGTGTATGGTACAAAGAGGTATATAATAGAGGTATGACCCAACCCAGCATGAACAAGGAAGCTCCATTACAGAAACAAACAGACAAAGTGGAAGTGAAAACTTTGCTAAAAGTGCCAACATTCCCAACACTCACCCTGTTCTATTTCTATATTGTGCCTATGAATAAGAATGGCATTGCTATCTGACCACTTCTGGACATCCTTTGGAGCTAGTGATACTTGAAGTACAATCTATGGGCCACAAGTGGCCCAGCAGTTCTTAAAATGAATAGAATTAATACTTTTGCTCTGGAGGGTCGGTAACTGAGGTTATTTAGAGGTCTACCAAAAAATTCATAACTTCAGAACACTTTAAAAAAAACACTTTAAACTCAAGTGTTAAACTTTGGAATTATGAACAGTCTTTTCCATAGACTTTCACACCAGCTGTATATTGCAGCAAAAGAATGGAGAAATACTCTGAAAATCTTCCAGAATAATTCATACAAATTGCATAATGTTTTGTACTGCCTCCTGCCATTTCATTTCAGGAAGAGTATGAAAGATTATGCAATGCATGAAATTCAATTTGAGAGAGGTATGAAGCATTTTGTCATAAGTGCCTAGCATTCAGCCATGTCTACCAGTCTTACAGAGAAATGCTGTAAGATTTTTTCAATGCAGCTTTTCTGATTTCCCTCTTCTGGAGACCACTTTCAACCTTTTTCTTTACACAGATAGAAGATTAGCAATAAGCCAGAAGAACCACCTGAGAAGCTTTAAAAATTTGCAAAAAAATCATTCTTTCAGTAAGCACTCAATTCCATACTTCAATATATAAGTTTGATTTTTCCCTTCACTTTAGGCAAGATGGCATGCCACATTGGACATCTGAACATAGCATGGTTCCTGCTGGGCCAGGGAAAAGCAGGTACCAAGACCACTAGGGTGGGCTACACTCCACTGCATCAAGTGGTTCAACATGACAACAGATTGAATCTCAACAAATTGGGATGGACTTGGTGGTCATGAAATAATGAAACAGGACACATGCCATGCCATGATAGGAGATTTGTTTCAGCAAAACAAAGTTTTTGCACTGGCACTCTCAGGCTAGAAGTGAAATAACGTTTTTTAACAATAATATTGGAAAATCATTCCATTGACACATCTGGCTAAGAAGACAATCCAAAAAATTAGAGAGAACTCACTAGTGAGAAGCATTTGTCCTTCATAATATGGGAGATAGACGTGTTGAGCATGTGTTGGCTTCCCATACATCCCTTCCATCACATCCTCTCCTGCACCCACAAATTCAAATGTTTTAGCAATTTCGCCATAAAATTAGTCACATTTGGTCCAACTTAAATTGACAATTTCACAATTCCACCAATTTTTATGAGTCCCCAAATAAAAATTAGAGGTTGTGATTTTTACGATATTCTAATAAAATAAAAAAAGGCATTTATTCTTTAACCTTTCATCTAAGTAATAACATTTTAGATCTCTGATTTTTTGTGAATTTCATAAGTATTTGTACAGACGTTTGACAGTAATTCTTTATATAGAAGGAAATGAAAAGCAAATCCCTTTGTCCCTGAAGGCAAAGAAGTTTGCCCAAATCAAAGAAGTTCTGGCCTCAAAAATGGAATTATAATTCAAATATGAATGGCTTGAGAATATAAATAAATAATATATTTTTCATAATATGAAATATTCTGCAGAAGCAGACAAAATTTAAAAGCACATCCAGCACAGCTTATTAGACATCTAATGTAAATATTTGCTAAAAGAATTTAACAGCACATCGACATACCAAAAATGCCTTTCTGCAGTTAACCCTTTCATATGTGTTATATACATTTAACTGTAATATTCAATTCAATTCAATTTCTTCGAAAAAACCAACTTATTAAATATTAAATAAAAGAGCTCTTTGGTGAAAACCAACTACCCAATACAAAGTATGTGATTGGTCAATTGATGGTTGTATGACCACTATGACATTAGATTTAAAAATTTTTGAAACTGTGACTTCATAGCAAAATCACTTAGCTGAAGAGGGTTAAAACTAACAAAAATTGGTCATTTCACTTTCTTTCCTACATGTGACTACAGATGTACTGTTACTATAACAAGAGGATGACTGAATCAAGTTGGGGGGAAAATTCCAATTGCAATTTAGAATTCACTCAGTGGCCAACTTAACATGTGAAATATTTTTCCTGAGGATTTACAATTTATCCTCACCTCCTTCTTCTTCCTCATCTGAGATAAAAGTCTCCTGCATGGTCTCAGGAGCAACAACCCGATACTTTTCCTCTGTGATTGTAGTTGTGGTTGTCGTGACAATGGTCTCCGTTACCACCTTCAACGTCTCCACAACACTGATATAACCAAGCCTCTGGGCAATGCTCAAAGCTGTTTGTCCTTGCTGTAACACCAATGGATACGTTCACTGAGACATTCAATATAGTGCAATTGAGTACCAATACACATTTCTCTGGGTTATCCTTAGAGGCATTTATTAAATTGCCAGGAGTGGAAATGATTAATACTTTACTTCTGGTGTTTAACAGTAATTGCAGTCTATGTAAGATTGAAGGATAAATGGCATGCTTTAGGCCTAATCGATCAATGGTCAAACCATAGGACTATTTCCTTAACATTGTGCAGGAGTTTTTAATTTTAGAAAAGAACAGATTATTACCAGGGCATCTCTTACTTATTCACTGGTCAAAAATCCTCCCCTTTACAGCAAATTAAAAAAAAATTAAGCAAAAGAAATGAAGCCAAAAGCCAAGTTCGAAAAAATGTTTGATGAAACAAAATATGCATAAAAATTGAGACTTCAATTACCATAGGAAAATACATACATACAGTCAAACCTTGATATACCACAACTCAGTCTACCACTTCCCTCACTTACTGTCAGCACTTTCCAAAGACCAAATATTCTCCATATGCCTATTAAAGGTAATCCCCTGTTACAATGCCATTCTTGCAAGCTTCCAACCACTAATATCATAATATGCACTAAGATCCTTTTTCCCACATAAATCCATCTTGATTTTGCAATAAGTAGCATACATGCCAAAATTATTCTTTCATATTAAACACAGCTAAATGTTCATTGCTACTGTGAGAAGCAACTCATTGTCACAGAATTGAAAGCACAAAACAAGTATAGAGAATGAGGAGATAAAGGAAGGAAATATGAGCTACACATCCATTTAGACACATTGACCTTTGGAGCTTCAGTTATCATAGCTATTTGGTTCATTTGATACAGCACCGCTCATGTTATAGCACCAAAATGGGTGACAACCAACAAAGGCATTATAATAAGGGTTAACAGTAGTTTCTAATTAATACAGCTAAAGCAATAAAGAACCTATTGCATTACCAACAGAAGAGCACCATTATTCCTAATTGCATGAGGTGTCAATGAGGCTTATGGAATGACATAGGAGTCCTTGACAAACTCACATTGGTCACAGCATTAGGGGAAGCCTTGTGCTCAAGGAGCAATGTGATGACAAGGGTGTGTCCCTGTTGAGCAGCTTGATGCAGGGGGGTGTAGCCAAGGCTGGTTGTTGTGTTCACCTCTGCTCCATGACTCAGCAGAAACCGCACCATGTTTAGCTGGCCAAAGTGACAGGCCACATGCAGTGGAGTGTAGCCCGCCTATTACAAAAATCAACAAAGCAAGGACAGATGGTGAGATGTGAAATGAAGACCTAACAAATTTCAAGGTTTTGATAAAATTGGCCACCTTAGTCTTGTTGTTGATGTTGGAATTATTCTTGACAAGGATAGCAGCTGCATTGACACGATCTTCTTGAGCACACAAGTGCATTGGTGTCAATCCATTCTGTAATGTGGATAGAAACATTCAACATACTGCAGTGCTTTCTTCCCTTCAGTGAAGACATCCCACCATAAAAAGGACTCAAATTTTAACCTTTGCTTGATAGTCCACATCTGCATTGTTTTCAATGAGAAGTGATGTCATGTCATTGTGGCCTTCCTGGCAGCTAAGATGAAGTGGTGTGAACCCAGCCTTGGACTCAGCATTTGTGTTTGCTCCATACTCTAATAAGGTGGAAGCAATATCCATCTGAAAAGGAACAATGGTTATGAATGAGAATTGCTCAAACAGCACTGATCCAGGCCATAATAATTCATCACAGGAACAAACCTGGTTCTTCTTGGCAGCAATATGAAGGGGGGTATATCCATTTTTGGCTGTGGCATGAGGTGATGCCCCTTTGTCAAGAAGCAAAAGAGCCACATTCTGGTGGTCATAATGGCTTGCTACATGAAGAGGTGTCACGCCATTCTGAAAGCATCACCAAAGAAAGAGGTGAAGCTTTGCAGCCAGAAACATTAGTAAACCATACCACTCTCTCTTTTGAGTGCAGGGCCATCTGAATACCTCTTTCTTATGATAACATATCAAATTCAAACAGCTTCTGAAAAGAAACCAAGGATCCTTAATCCAAATTGAAAACTGACCTTGCCCTGAGCATCAACAGGTGCCTCTTTCTGGAGGAGCAATTTGGCAACTTTTATGTTTCCATATTTGGCTGCCAAGTGGAGAGGTGTGAAGCCTTTCTTTGTTGTCGCACTCAGAGATGCACCATGCTCAAGGAGGACTCCAGCAACCTTTGACATATTCACACAATTTTATATAAACTTTTCAAATGCAAATAAATCCTAATATTTTTTGCTAATAGATTTTCCATTATTTTTCTGTACTGCAATTCACTCATTCACATTTCATTTTTGAAGCTTAAAATATATATATAACTCCCAATAGCCATTGTAAAGTGGAAATGGAATTGGAGTAAATGACTGAGATGATCTTCCAACCCAACAGTGAAATTTTCATGCAAGCAAGAAACTACCTATCTTAACCCTTCTCATTAAATTGTCATTCTGACTTGTAAGCTTTTTAGTGACATAACACTTACAGTACATCACTATGCCAAATATTATGTATAAGAAACTGCTAGAAATTATTGTAAAACAGGAGTGTGCACTAAAAATATCTATGAAAAACTTGGAGAAAATGAAATAATTTTCAGCATTTATGACCTTTCCAACATCACAAACTAATCCTGATAATTTCCATTATTTCAACTTTGCTGGAGAAGTTTCTTCATTACAATGCATGGGAACATTAACACGTTGACGACCAGCCTATTTTTGCTTGTCCGCCGTGTGGGACCACGCGCATTTTTTTTGTCAAAAAAAAAAATGCCCAGAAAACATTTTTTTTGCCGAGTTTTTTTTAAAATGTTGAATTTTTTGGAATTTTTATCAGTAATTACGAAATCATAATCTTCTGGAACGTTCTCAACAGTTCCAGAGGGAATTCNGACTCTCTTGACCTGGAGCCATCCAAGTCTTCTGCCTTCATTGAAAAAAAATCTGCATCCTGGCATCAGGACGCATTGTCGCCAACATGTTAAAAGACACTTTAGACATCACCTTCAGAATTGAGCATTAGGATAGGCTCCCAGAGAACTCCATCAGTGAACCCATTGTAGTACACATACAGAAATACTCGTCACTCGAGAGACACTCGAGAAACACATATTTCCAACATTTCATGTTGGAAATATTGTTTCTGTTCTAAGTTTTCAATATGCACTTCCCAATCGTTACTTTAGGTTGATTCTCGATTGTTTACCGATCATTTACCAAGTAAATTCACTAGATGTCAGCACTTTGTTTGCTTGCAAGAATTTTAATATTCCCAGATTTAACCAATGGTGCGCCATAAAATTCATACTGCAATGGGTTAATCAATAATATGGAACTCTGCAGCTTTATGCTGTGACATTGCTTCTGAAATAAACTCAGAAGAATGAAGTTCATGAGCAGTAAACTTTCCTTTGAAGTCAAGCCATAGCAATTATACCACATGGAAGAGCAATGCAACCTGAAAATCATATAGAGAATATAAATCAACCTAGTCAGATGGAGGGAGAATTAGGAAACCAAGTTCCCAAGCCATGCATATTTAGCATAAATAGGGGCATTTGTCTGTCCTTTTGTTTCTCATGCCTATTACCATTTTCTTATAGTTGCTGCTCCCTCCTTTTTGAATATCAGTGCTCATGGTAACTAGATTGTAGTTCGTAGAGTTCACAAAGACAAACAAGGAATCAACATCAACTTTTACATATTGCAGCATGAAGACAGGAGAGCATGATCCTTCCCTACTTATTCCCCAAGAAATGAAGAAACTTATACATTGAACATTAAAGTTTCTCCTTTGCTTCCCTCTACACACATTGTCACATCACTCTTAACTCCAATATGGTAGGCATTTTACTCCCAAAGAAACTAAATATCCACTATTGTAGTCCACTTCCAATCACCAGGACTTGACCTGCACTTATGCACCTTGCTAACCTACTAAAGCTATTCAGGTGGCTCATATTAGCATTTGTTTGTTCCTTACTTGAAAAAACTTATCAAGAATTTGTCACCAGCCAAAACTTGTACATCCATTCCAGGCTTTGTCACAAGCCAGACCTTATCAACCATACTGCACTGAACTAAATGCCATTCCTTTCCTCCATCTTAATCAAGGTCATCTGCTGAAAACATGCATTCTGTGGCAACATAAGCAATGAGTGATGACAATGCTTTTCCTTGCAAGCAACAACAGCAACAACTTGGTGAAAATTAGACTAAATCTAAATTTTGTGATTGATGACTAAGATTGTCTAGTTTCATTATGATGACAGATATGCCCCAGCTACTTTAGAGGGAAGATAGGGGGTAAATGAAGACAATGAAGGCAGAAGACTTGGATGGCTCCAGGTCAAGAGAGTCCTGATCCCTCCAATGCAACATTAAGACACCATGCCAATTCCTTATTCCCTAATGACCCATTTAGCAGAACTGGCCTCTCAAAGAGTCTCCCTTAAGGATATGAGAATTTATTCTAGAACTGAGAAAAAACAAGTGAAATAAACAAAAGCAAGGCTTTTGCTTTCTGTCATGCTGTTTCAGTGCATCCTGTGGCTTCCATTTGGCAAGAAAGGAAGTTCTGCTATTCTTAGCTTGGCATGGGATTCAGTCTACATGAATGCCATGAAACCAAAAGCACTCAACACCCCTCCCCCCCCCTCCACAAAAAAAAATACTTCAGCACCACCTAGCAGAAAAAATGCCATTAGAAAAATTCAGACATGGTTCTCCCTGAATCTGAGACTCTCCTCTGTTTCCCATTGAGTCATTGGCTTTCAACCTCAATCGTCCATTTTTTCTCCATAAATGCTCACTTTACTCATGGGTTTCTCAGTTCCCTCATAAGTTTGTGGTGTGAAATAAGTGGAAGAAAAGATAAAGGAGAAGAACCAAATTCAAGGAGGAAAAACAAGTTAGACTTTTATTGGATGATGGCAAATAATCCAAAAGAAAAGTAGTATGGTGGTATAAATAAAAGTAGAGTGTGGCAGTGACAGGCAAGATGAAATAAAAGATTAGGCCAATACGTTCAGGTTTCTTCACTTCCACGAATCATTCCAAGATTAAGCTCAACTTGTGAAGACTTCTGATGAATGGTGGCATGGAATGATTTCAATTTATTTTAGCTGGAAGAAAAACGGAAAGAAGGGATGTTCTAGGAAGTCACAGAGCATGGACATGCACTAAAATGGAAGGCACTTTAGACTTCAATATCAGAGGAGAGTCTCAGAGTCCATCTTCTGTCGTAACTGATCATAAATGTATTCAAGCACAACATGTGTCATGAGAGCCCTCATGTCAAGGGACTCTTTGAGAACCTCATTTACCTCTTCTTGATTCTCCTTGGCTGTTATGTGAAGAGCTGTGTAGAGGTCCTTAGTGGTGGCATCCACTGAAGCACCATGTTGCAAGAGCAGTACCACTATGTCCACATTCCCAAGGCGAGCTGCGATGTGCAAAGGTGTCTGCTGTTCCTATATCAAATACCCAAAAATCAATTATTTCATTGGTTCAGCACTCAAGCCACCCATGTACTTAAAGCACTCAGAGTGCCATGAGTCCAAAGCTAATCATTTCATGAATAATACAATTTCAGTAATTGCCATGAATGAAACCCAAATAGCACTTCAACATTTTGAAATATGCAAGGAATGGAGATTTCAACAGGCTCATAATCCCAGCCAATAGTAAACCAGATGTTTCTTGCATTACAAAAGTACAATGTAACTTCTTCATAGTAATTTGGATCATGGAATGGGCCATGCATACAACATGAGTTCAATCAATGTCTTCCAGTCTTTGTTCTTAAGTCAAATTGCATATTGTGCATTGTGAGGACTCAGGAAGCAGATATTATTCCAACCCCCAATAGTAAATGAATAGTACATCTAACTGTTAAAATTCATTCATTTAACTGTGTGCTCTACTGAAACCACTCGTGCCAGAAAAGGAAAAGGAGAGTGGAAAACAGAATTCTCACAATGATGCTTAAATACCAGTTGTTTTTATACAAATGACATGAGCACTTTTAGCCTTCAAGAATTAACTTTAACACATCACACATCCATTGGCATAGATGTTGATTGACGTCTTCATGCTTTCTTCAACCTAATTGCCAATAATTTGAATAGATGGTGTTCATATGCAGTGAAAACATTGAAGCATTACTAAAGATATGTTGAAAAATTCATTCAATTTGCATCAGTATTTTAAGAGATATAGTATTTTTTGCACAGTAACTTGAAAAAAGGCTCAGGGCAGAAAAATGGCAGATACAGGAAGAAAGCTAACACACAAAACTGGCTAGCAGTGAATGTGTCAAAGTGCTTTAAAAAAAGAAAAACACTAATGTATTGTGTCTGTGATACAAAAAATCCATGCTCCTAGCATTTCTATGATCAACTATAGATACATAAAGCATCAAACAGGACACTTTATTGTGTCATCATAAGCAAGCTTAACATTTTCTCAAAAGTCAGCTTAAAGCCAGAATTTCACTAATAATAATGAATTTAGTCTGTACCTTACCTATTCGTATGTACATCCATCAATGTGTATCAGGATACTGAATTCCATAGAAGTAAGGGATAAATGATGTCATTATCATCTGACAAAGGAAATGGGAACACAGACATATGGAAGTACAGACAGATAGTCAAGGACTATGTCTTTCCTTTCTTGGACAGGGGCTAACTAAAAAGTTGACAGATGTAACTCCTACAATTCATTCTCCAGGCAAGGGTAATGATTATTTCTCTTTCTTTCATGAGAATTAGCTCATTCATATTGACAGTAGAAGTTCAGCTGCTAAAAATTAAAAATCAAGAAAACAAAGGTGAATTTTTGGTCCAGGACTTTAGTAATATCTGTTAATGAGTTATATTATTCATGCTGAAATTCTAATGTATGATTGATTACCAGTATCACACAAAAACTGCTTCACAGCATGCACACACTCTGCATAACAATTTCTGAATTGATCTCTCTGACTTTTCCAAGTGTCCTGGGGTTGACTGCTATTAGCATTCTCAAATGCATATGATTTCTTCAAACTATCCCCACTTCTACCACTTAGTTCATGAATTACTGATGACTTAATTTGCCAATTAACGAGACATCTTGAAAACTGTAGTAGTTTCCCATAGTTCCCTCCAGACTTTTGAAGCCCATCTCTATGTTACAGACTGTTCCAGATTCTCCATGCAATTGGTGGGAACCCAACATCTCACACTTGAGAATTACTACTGAGAGCATGCATCTTGGGGTTGTGACTTACCCTGGCTCTGGCATCAACCTGGGCTCCATTCCGAAGGAGGATGCGAATGATGTCTGTTTGATTGGCCCTCGCAGCAAGGTGAAGGGGAGTCTCTCCTCTCACAGTGGGAACATCTGGGCTGGACCCATGTTGCAATAGGTAGATAACAATATTCATGCATCCCATGAATGATGCCACATGCAATGGAGTCAACCCAGACTGCAACAAAGAAAATCAGAAAAAAGACCTCAATCTCAGATTGTGTCTACTAGACATCCACAAAGTTTCAAAAACATTCTTGCATCGTACAACAGCAGCAATCAATGGGGATATTTTTTCCACATTACAGTCTAAATTGCTCATCAGTGGTAATTATTTTCTATCATAAATTGCTCCAAGATGAGAGTGATCTTTTGCAACTTAAGAGAATTTACAGGGTGGACCAAAAATCCCTTTAACTTTACCACACTCAAAGGTTACATTAGGAGCCATCAATTTAACAATTTTCCCAGCCTCACATATTAACTTTTCAGAATAATATCCATCAACTTTTCCACAGCAAAGTAAGCTATCTTATGTTTTTTTTTTTTTGCTAAGTAGAGGTTGTGTCCCTGCAAACCTCTAAAGCAGATTTTTTTAAATAAGTAACTTCAAGGTTTTTTGAAATTTTGGTATCATTGCAGTGAGGTATCAGTGCAGTAGCATGATTATGAATAAATTTTAATCATTTAAATTCAAAGTTAATTGAGTGAAAAACTAAAAAAAAAGCATGCAGTCTTTTCCTACTCCACAAAGCTAAATGGAATCTTTTCCTCATGGTTAAAACATAAATCAGGTATGAAAAGGTTAACATTTATTTCCTTCAAGTATTGGTCCATATGCATCATCTAAGCCCTTTTGATCCACCCATCTGATGTATGTCTTGAAATTATTAACTATATCATGGCTATCAGGAAAAATTGGAGATGTACTAGCTGTAATTTTGAATTTTGGAATTTTTTAGTTACATTTTTCCGATTGGCATTGCTTTTGATTTTGTTAAAGAACCAAAGAGACATGAGCTCACCAGGCATTTCCAGATGACAAATTGAAAAATACAGTGATACTGTGCTGCATCAAGCAGACTCTGTTGTGTACCAAGGACTCATATACTTGAGTAAATACCAAGGCAGCATCAATATGAAATATCAGCCAGGAAGAAAATTAATGGTACTGTGCCTCAAAATTTTCTGGTACCATTACTGATATTATTCTATAAGCTTTGGTAGGTTGCTTTCAGAATCTGTTATTGTGATCATGACATTTGTCTACCCTGGACTGGAAGATAGACTTGAACAGAGCATGAGAAACAGACCTCAGTGGTAGCTTCAATAGATGCACCATGCTTCAAAAGCAATTCCACCACTTTGATGCGATTCTTCTTGCATGCAATGTGCAATGGGGTGAATCCATTGAGGGCCCTTGAGTTGGGATCAGCCTTCCGATCCAGGAGCAGCTTTGCTACACGCACATGCCCACAATGAGCTGCTACATGCAGAGCCGTGAGGTAGTCAACTGTCACATCATCCACTGGGGCCTGAATCAGAATTACCACAGATTTTGATCAATGCACAGGCAACATTACCCATTAAGACAATGAATTCCAATCAGAAAAGGATTCAATCATGCATTCCATAAGGGTAAGCCTTTTGATCCTTTCTGCTTGGTGACATTGTTGAAATCAAATATATCAGATAGTAACCATTCTGAGTAGATGCATTAACAAACATGATCCTTGAAAGAAGCCCATCAACTGCATAGAACTTATCTTGAAACAGTAAATATTTTTTAGTATTTTGGCCTTACTACCAACAAAAATTTGGACTGAGGATATACTGTATATGCTACAATGGAAAGCATTGTCCAAAAGGAGGTATCAATACAAGGATAGTTGATGGCATACTTTCCAGATGAAGGCCAATGGCAAAGAACAGGCATGTTCATAATTACATTGGCACTGCAATGATTTGAATGACTTGAAGAGTTCAAAATAATATAAAATGAAAGGATCAAAGTATCTTCAAAAAATAAGTGTTTTGACCCTCCTATACTTTATTTAGTTGCTAAAAAATTATCTATACTTCACTTAGAGTTAGACCTACATTTATATAGACCTTTTGCTTGTCTCCAGTGAACATATTATTCGAAAAAAAAAGTGCTCAAGAGCACTATTCTCATCCCACAATCCCACATCAAGCAAAATCTTAACTTTTAATGCAAGTGGGATTTTAGCATCAATGTACAACATCCTAATTTTCAAATATAATTTGATAATAAGATGCTTCCACTGGGGCCAGTCATAAGAGAAAAGCCTACCAACAATGACAATAAATAAGCCTCCAGGGCTTGACGATTCCTGTTGCTTGTTGGAGCTTAGAATTAAAAAAAAATGCTACAGTAGTAAAAGCCTTCTTATAATCTCTTTTTAATACCAGTACTGCTACCATATACAGCAGGTATCAGCCCTTTACATTAGGGCTACTATATGAGCTAAGATTTCAATTCAACCAATCATCATTTTCTTGATCTTTTAATTGGGTTTTTAACAGTCTAAAAATTCCCTGTTCGAATTTGACAAAGAAAATAAAGGCTGAAATGATGCCCAGGACCCATCATCTGGCACAATGTCACCAGCCACAAAAGCGCCCCCATCATGTCATCCTAAAGCCAGATGGAAGGATGAGGGACAAACTCACTGGTTATCTGAACTTCGGACTATATACACATACTATCTATCATTTTGAACCTGGGCTAAAGGAGCCACACTTTGGCCACACATTCATTAACCCTTATCCAGTTTGCCTCAGTAAAATCCAACTAAAATGTTGGACAACATGATGGCAGAAATCTCTTTTGTGGAACATTGTGTGCACTTCATATTTGGCATAGCATGACTGGAAAGTATGGTGAGATGTTCCATAAGTTTTAACTGTGTGTCTCATAAAATAAATGAATGACAAGAGGGAAACACAGAAAAATGTTTGACTATTGCAGAAATCTCCAGAATTGAATGCCTGTCTGTGACTGGCTCTTCTAAATAGAGCCATGCACTGCTCTGAATCTCCTGCTTGGGTCATTCATAAAAATGCTGAAGATATGTCTAACTGTAATTTTAGTAATGGTTCATGGAAATAATGGAAGCCATTGTTGCCTTTTGAGGCTGGCTTTGGCTTAGTGTTCACTTTCCTCAAGGCATTTATTCATCTAGTGGATAGCTCCAAACACAGGATAGTTTGGCAGGAGGCCTGGGGCAGTCTCTATTGGTGGTGCTACAGGGAATTTGATCAATATTTCCTATTCATATAGTCGAATCTGAACCCTGGATACCACCAAGTCACTCAATTCTGCTGAGCTGATTTTGGGTTTCAGTTAAGTTGCTAACTTATGAATACTGACAATGAAGCACAATGCATGCATTGCTGAGCCTATTACAAGGGAAATATTTGCAAACCTTGATTTATTTCATCACTCCTGAAACTTTGGTTAAATTAACAATCAATTTTTTGAAGTAGCAGCTGCATTATTTCTTATAGGTCAATCTTGCTTTATTTAAGTCTTCTCTTTTTATATATAAATATATTTTGTTTATTAGTATGGCAATGGAATATCTCATGGAAGGCTTACCATGGAAATCCAAAATCATGATATCTTCAACCACCAGAAGTGATGGTAATAATAGAAAGTCAGTTGAGGACTTTTAACTTTGTTACTCACCTTATGATAGAGAAGAATCCGAGCAGAATCCACATGATCTCCTTGAGATGCCATATGCAAAGGTGCCAGCCCATTCTGTAAATAACGATAGGCAATACATGCAAGAAAAGAAATATCAGTCAAATGCTTTTGAAATGCTTAATAGCATTCTACAAAATTCATAAAGGCTGGAAAAAGGGCCCTGAAAATCTCAAGCTCACTTTGCTTTTGGCAGAGATAGGAGCACCTCTCTCAAGGAGAAGATCAACAACTGCATCATGTCCACTTCGGGCTGCACAATGCAGAGGCGTCAGGCCATCTCTGGTTTTTGCTTCAATATTTGCACCTTTCTCAATAAGCATGGTGACTAGGGTGATTTTCCCCCATTTTGCTGCCACATGCAAGGGGGTTATGTTGTGCTGCAAAAGACACAATACAGTATTGGTTCAGGTCATTGTACATCAGTCATTATCAAGGGTACTTCTGAGAGGTTGTTAGAGCAGGTGAAAGCAAACATAGGTGCAGAGCAGTTACCATTAAAAAAGCTTTGGAATAGATGGTTTCACCCTATCTATATTAATACCAGTACCAGTGCTGGCCTTGTGCACACCACACCGCTGCTATGCCTCCAGCAAGGGCTCACCACCAACCCATCCACACCATCATTCTTACACTGAACAAGCAACAACTCTCAAAGAGTAAATGTAAGGAAAAATTATTTGTCAAGTCACAAAAATGGATAACACAGCATCCCCCCAGATTTGATTCAAAGTTGGCTCATAGAATCTTTAAAAACAACCTTTTTGAGCAATGGCTCCAAAGTTACAAGGGGGTGAAGTTTTGGGCATACCATGACGTCCAAATTTCAAAGATCAACATGTTAAAAACTAAGGCTGTCAATTCGATTAGATTAATCGATAAAAGTATTAATCGCGATTTTAAAAATTTGTCGAAATTAATCGAATTTTAAGAGACCCCCCCCAATATCCCCCTGAATTCCTCTTTCTCCCCTTATAATTTGACTGTGAAGTTAATAGTTTTGCAAAACAACCGAAAACGAATGCTTTATCAAGGGAATGAAATGTAATGATGGCTTATAGAAGGTAGTCGTTTTCGCACTGCTCACTCTTCCTCAAAAATGACTTATTATTCTTTGGAAAAGAGAACACGCAAAAAAAAAGTTATCGCTTTCAGACTATTCCAAAAAAGAAGCTTCCTGATCCATTCGCATCCACAAGCTTACTGGTATGCACCCTGCATAGCCTTGCAGGCTTCGCGCGTCAGGCGAAGGTGCGTGGCAACGGTGGGCTAGAGCGACCGGAAAGTCACTGGATGCGAATGGGGAAAAGAAAGTCCCTAAGTGTGGAACCTTCTCCTATTCCTTGCTTTTTCTGCTCTGCTACCCTGTGTTGCCCATGAATTGATAATGAATCTCTAAATCTCCGCGTAATGAAGTGTCACTGTATGCATCTAATCATATAGGTTATATTTTTGCATCCTTCCGGCATGTGTTGGCTAAATGGCAAAGGGCCACAGTGTGCTTCTTTGCTGTCGTTTCATTATTCATCTGGCTACGTTGTAATTATTCTCTCTCCGATTGGAATGTGCCTCACGTAGGTTTTACTAGCGCATGAATGGATGGTAACTGCTATGTTAGCGACTGCATCACCTTGAGTCACTTCCTGAGGCGAGCCTCAGGAAGTAACTCAAGGCGTTGGACATGACACAAGCAGAATCATGCTCAACGCCTAGGGCATGATTCAAGGAGGAACAATGGAATCGATTAAAATTAGATTAATCGATTAAATGGGTCGCGATTAATCGATTAAATTTTTCAATCGATCGACAGCCCTATTAAAAGCCATTCAATATGTCGTACACATACTTGGTTCAGGTGCAATTTCTGAAAAAACCATGAGGGTTTTGAAATAAAAAAGGGTGGTCTAGGCAGGTCTGCATACAATAACTCCCTGTTGTAACCTTTGACCATCAACTTGATCATATTGGATGATACCATGTTGCCAAAAATATCAGATGAAAGGTAGATACGCCTGTAAATTGTGTATATTTCAGGATTTCAATATTTTTCCTTTCTCAACGACAAAATGGAACGAGTTTGGTAGCCGGAAAATTCCACTCCAATAGGTCTAAAAATAATTTTGGGGATGTAATTCTCCATTTACGGGTTAAATCTGATTTCTACTTAGTTTGATGAGTTTAGCCAGGTCTTGTCCAAATTCTACTACCCAAAAGTCTACATGTTTAAGGTTAAGCAGGGTTTCCCAGAAAGCAGGCAACCAGGTTGGGCCAATCAGTGAATAATGCTGCTTCGTAGAGACATTATTAGAAAAATCCTTGCAGTACCAGAAGCATGTTATATAGCATTCTTGACACTCACCTTGGCAGCAAAGTTGACATCAGCTCCTTTCTGAATGAGCAACTGAGCAATATGCTCATTGCCATAATGGGCTGCAATATGGAGGGGTGTGAACCCACTTTTGCTCGTCACATCAGGATTGTGGTCATTCTAGAAAGAGACCCACAAATATCTTCCTTTGGAGCCTTTTTTTTTTAACTCATGGTATACTTTTCACACCTAAACATTTGACTTAAGGGTGACGTAAGGTCAACTTTTATGGTGATTCTGGAGGACCAGAAACAAGTTAAAGATAAAACAATTCAGACCTGTAGAAGAAGAGCTGCTGCCTTGGTGTCATCTTTCTTGGCTGCAATGTGAAGGGCTGGGAGTCTGACTTTCCCTTTGGTGTCATTCTCCAAGAGAACAGCCACTACTTTATCATGTCCTTGTTGCAAGGCCACAGCCAATGGCGTGAAACCATCCTGTTGGCGGATAATAAAAAATGTATGTGTATGTGGACCTAGATGATAGTAATCAAGGTACCAACTACACTGTAGAACATGTATTCTAAGGTCTAGGCCTAGATCAACTACTTCCACTCATACAAATATCAAATTATCAGCAACAGGCCCATGCCACATTTCCTTTGAAGAAAGAGACTATCCTAGGCCTATCTAAAAAGGTTAATGAGCTTTAGCTAGCCTACAACACATCAAGTTGCTTTTAAATTGGAACTTAAGACTTTTATATTGGTTATACTTTGAATAGGCATTGCCAGATAAATGACAAACACTTTCCCTTTCCTGAATACTATAACTTGGCTCTCCACTATTCCTTCTTTGTGTTCATACTGGGCATATTTAGGAGATACTCCTCACATGTGCCATCTATGTATTGTGCTTACATGCATCTCCTTTACACTTCATATGTTTTCACGTGAATTAATTTCTTAGCATATGGAGCACAACCATAAAAAACCGCCAAAGCATAGAAATGCTGCAACAAATCTATTATTACCATAAGCTATACGCACTATCAGAAACCAACATCATATCTGCATAACTATTGGAGAATTCAGTCTGTGCATAAAATAAGAAATTATTGAACCAATACTTATTTGACATCTGAATCTCTTGGACTTCCAGTAAAACTCAATAGCTATTGAATATAGCCATTTTAGGCAAGGTTGTCACTGTATCGTCATAGCAGTAACTTTATGATGCAACTAAGTAAATTAAGAGAGAGAGAAGGAAAGTACTATTTTTTAAATTGAATTTGTAGCAACCCCCTCCCCCCGGCGCTCTTCCATCGATTGTTGGGAGTGGTATCTTGCACATGGGTGATTTCGCGCATCATGTTATGAAGCGTCTTTTCTCAGCTCTCCCCATGAAGAGAGGGTACGAATTCAATCCGAAAACAGAGTATAAATCACCATAAAACTCCTGGGTATTTTGTGTTCCCACTGTTTTGAATTAAGTTAAGCATGTAGTTTGTTTTTTTCCTTCAGCTGTTTTCATATTTTCTTTTTCTTCTTCGCAAATTTTCCTTCTTTTCTTGCATTTAACCCAAAGCATATCACTTATGCTTTGCCTATTGAAGGGAAAATATGGGACATTGAAATGAACATAAATAGACCTAAACTTGTGAAACTTCAAACATGAGCTCTACCCTATCCCTATGTAGGCTTCTGGCCAACATCGCTCAAAGGGACTTCTATTCTTGCTCTACTTAGAACAGGCTCCTAAAAATGTATGACAAGAAGCCGACGTAAAGTCGCTGTACAAGGTTAGTCCTACCTATGCCAATAATAAGCGCACCTCAGTTCCTAGGCTTTGGTTGGCTCCATTGGCGAGAAGGAATCGAACGACACCGTCGTGATTTTCTTGAGCAGCCATGTAGAGAGGGGTAAAGCCATTCTGACTCTGAAGATTTACCGATGCTCCGTGCTGCACCAACAACGTCACCACCTCCTCCTGGCCCGCTGTAAATTCCAAGCATCATGTCATGGAAATGCAAGTGTCCTCAACATATTGCTCTCAGGGACCTTCAGACAAAGTCTATCACACGCACACTCTCTCATCTCTCCAATCTGCCGTGTCCAGATTAGGCTACGTTTTTATTTTTTCGGAATCCTGACTGAGTGGCATATGGCAGCGCTCGTGCAGCTACTCCTACTCCGTAGATGAAAACCATTGCCATGCTTTCCGCGATTGTGTGCTATCTTGAATAGGTACAACCCAAAAAAAATACAAAATTTTATTTTATTCTAAGTCATGCCCTTATAATTGTGAACCCGCAAGGCTGATAGAAGAGGGGAGTCACAATGAGCTTAGAGAATGAGGATGCGGTGGGACTGTCTGGGATCCATTCCGTACTAAATTTGTTCCCACAACGAATGGCAAGTCTTGGCAACAGATGGATTTTGCCAAGCTAGAAGGAAAAAAAATACAAACGGAAATGTCTGTTTCTGTGGTTCGAGGTTCACGGATCATTGGTTGGGGGGGGGGGGTGAAGAAAGAAAGGGAAAACCTTTGATAAATGGTTTTCACATCACTTCATTTCACCTGTATTTAACCCTTTAATGGATGACTTTTTCTTTTTCGCCGAAAAGAAATCTGGCAGGTTTCACTCACGTCCTAAAACACGGATCAAGTGGACAAAAATATTTTTCAATCAAATTTGTAAGCAGTAGGCCTGAAAATATTATTGTTGCTCATTTGCTACTAACAGCATTTTCAGCTTTCTAACTCATGCTGCATGGATGCTAGAGAGCTCAGTCGGTCTGTCAAAGTTCATTCATACCTCAACACAAAAGAAAATGTAAAAATACGGATGAGCCTGGACCCTGGATTTATAAGAAAATTAAATTTTAAAAAGTCAAAAACGTCAATCTGCCTTACGACGAAGCCAGATTGGTTTTAATTTGATGGCCACCAGGAGTGTATGGCACCTAGCGACCGCATAGTTGCAAGGTATAAGGACCGGACTGTTGCGCATTTGCTACGAGCAGATTTACCTCAGGAGCTCGCTATCTGCGCATTCTAAAAATGTTTATTTGGTACGTAGCATATCTGCTACGTCATGCATTAAAGGGTTAAAACTATGAAATGTTCTATCTACTCTCTCCAAAAAATGAGTGGGTCTCCCACCCATGTCCTACTCCCGTACCTACCCTGCAAACAATTTCAAATAAATAACGTTGAATCAATGATGAATCAACATTGAATAAACGTTCGGAACGTTGATACAACGTTGGTCCAACGTAGCCTTGTTTGCTAGGTACTGCCAGTAAAGGGCGGCAGCCTTGTCTATTTCCTACTATGCCTGCGAGTTGTGAGAAAGGTCCTCGTTGGGGAAATATTGGACGCTACGTTAATGAGAGAAGTGAACCTGAAGGTGTTTCCAATCCAACCTACTAGATTTCCTACTAGACGTCAAGCTTGACGGTAGTCCGTTCTCCGAGCAGAATATTACTTCTTTTTTTTTACATTCCTGGGGGCCTCGTGAGAGAAGGCAAGTTAGAATCTTTTTGACGGTAAGTAAAATAAGAATATTGCAGATGTGACGAGACGGAAGACTGGGGGCAAGGACTAAGCCAGAGTGACTCGAGACCCTTAAGCCTCCCCGTTGCGTACGCCGCTTAGGTCAAAGGACTGGATAAAAAAAAAATAAGAGCCCCCTACCACTTCCCTTCGCATTTTAACTTATCATCTTACAGAAAAGCTATGGAATATGCACTTTTTTAGGAATAGAAAAGCTCATGATCTCTTCAGGCGATCTGGCGGTATCATATTTTGGTTTAAATATGTTTATTCGGCACATATATGTAACGATCACAATGTTACCATATTTCAAACTTCTGCGGGAGTTTCTGTGCTAGTAATTGGGATCCTTACATCTTGCTGTTCCACCACGTACAATGTTTTTTTTTCCTTTAATCATTGCACAAATTTGAGATAATAACGATAAAAAGCATCCTGAGGTTGACCAAAGTCTCTCTTCCCCTCTAGTGACACGACCTGTGCTCCAATAACTAACATCAATCTATCCTCCCCTCCCTCCCCTCCTGCCCCTTGAACGTCATGGGAGATTTGATCGTAAGGAAGGAGTGGGCTCACCGAGTGCAGCAATGTGTAGAGCAGTGTTGCCCTTCTTTGTACTGGCGTTCACTTCCGCTCCTCGTCGAAGAAGTTCCGTCACGACGTTCACGTGCCCTTCTTTTGCTGCCAAGTGTAACGCGTTCAACCCATTCTGCAAATAATAAAGAAAAACCTTTACAATCGGCTGACGGGAATTTAGCAAAATTCCGAACTTTTTAAAGCGAATCTTATATGATGGCTAGTATAACAGAACTGATTCTGCAAGCAAAGCTTCCGTAACGGTTGCTAATAACCGAAAAAGGTGAGGTTCTTCGAAACCACACCACATGGAGAGAGTCAGGAGTGAAAAGTGAATGAAATGCGGACAATGCGAAAATGCATTTTCACCTCTTGTGTTCAACACAGATCGAATATACGAAGCTTTGAAGTAATTTCGATTGATTTTCTCTTCTAGGTCAGTCCCTAAAGAAACACGTTTTTTCACTTACAAATTTCCTTTAGAAATAAACAAAAAAAAGGAATCCCTTGACTCCAGAAGCCATGCAGTCATGACTGAGCAGCGGCTTAGGTTCTGCCACTCGTGCCTGCCGGATCTTCTGCAGCTGCCAAAAGATGGCATAATCTCAGAAATTTAGGGACCCGATATCAGAAGTTTAGTACTTGGAATTACAGATGGAACTGCAACACCAAATGGTTCAGATAATTTTTTTTTTTACTTAAATGATAATCAATAGCAAAATTAGTGTCGGTAACTTGAACATGGCAGCGGGTATGACATGCACTGAAACTTAAGAATTTTTCCCGAGGAGTACCAAACCGGATCGAACTAAAACAAAAAATAATCACTCTTGGCTTGGATTCAGACAGTGGTGATGATGGCAGATATACTCGAGATTAAAACATTTCAAGGAGTTTCCTGTGAAGGTGCAGCAGTCAGTCGTACAGACAGAAAAAGTCGTACTTGAAATGCTTCATTGAGTCCAAAATTAACCATTCTTAGACCACGAATTCTCTAATCCCTGCGAATATGGCCAGAAGAAATAGATCCGGGTCGTGTATATGGACGAAGCACGTGACTGAATGCGAAAATTCTCTCCGACAACGGCGTCTATATAAAGGCATCTATTTATAGACACAGAGAACAAGACAGATTTGCAGAGCGTGCCGCGTGCCCTGAATATATGAGGCAACAGTGGAAGCAAAAGGTGTCCTGAATATATGAGGCAACACGGGAAGCAAAAGGTGACGGCTGTTCAGCCTCCTCCTCCTCCTCGTCAACTTAACCCTATTGGAGTGAAGAAGCTAGCTTTCTATTCGTAAGTGTTTTGCGCTTGCGTTCCAACCGTTTTCCCCACGAGTCCAACAGGTATTAAGTTGATTCTAGAATTATATAATCTAGGGAGGCGGTGAGTTTCAGCCTGCATTGGAATGTCAGAGTTAAGATAAAAGAAACGTCAAAATCAATTGAAGATGCATCAAACTCGTCCGTTTGAGCCCAGGAAGGAAATATCAACCGAAGACTTTCATGCATGCATATATGGTAATTTTCAATAGTCTTGATAAGTACTTTAAATAATATTCTAATACTTGAAAGTTCTAGATTTATTAATGACCGTATAGAGGATGAACAATTTAATTAATGTTATAATTAAATTAAAAGCAATATTTCTAAGGACACAATGCTCAAACAATTCGTTTGAAACACCTCCATTATCTCCAAAGTACATCTGGAACTTGAAATAGAATAAGAACACTGCCCTGCCCGCTCTATTATGTTGCATGGTGTGGAAGATTGCAACAATGTAACGCAGCATTAAATATAATTATTCGTTGCCGCTTTCAACACCTTGCAGCAAAATGAGGCAGACAGGGCAGAGGGCTATTTCACGTTCAAGTTCCAGATATGCTTCAGAGATTAAAAGTCAACTCCGAATTTGAAGAGCAAGCCTGTGTGATTGTCAATATTTTCACTGCTACATGACCTAAAGCCGTAAATTTTCAAAATGGTCTGAATACCTTCGAATCTAATTTAATGTCCTTTCCAATTGAAATTCGACGGTTAAAAGATGCTGTAGAAAACAGATATTACAATGGATTGGAAAACATTCGTGCTAAGTCTTCTCTACACCCAAATCGGCGAGATGGTGAAGTGCATGATCCAACACTGAAGGAATGATAAGGGCAGATAAAGTGCCATGTGAAAACGCCCCACAGACGCAATCATATGCTGCGAAGGTGCCATGCGACATTCTGGACATCGATTTCTATGCGTACTGGGTAAAAAAAAAAGAAAATAGTGTGCTACTTAGTTATAGCCGTTGAAATGGATTGAGAATGGGCAAGGTTAGTTCCGATTCCCCAAGAAAGTGGAGAGGCATACTCGGAGGCTCTTGGATTGGGGCTATGTCTCAACGCCAAGGTTCATATCACCTAGCCTATCATTGCAAAAGCCATGATGTTAGACCAAAATGGCATAGAGGCCTACACGAAGAAGGTTAAGGACATACAAGCCATGTAGGCCTTCCATTTATTTGGCCACATGTATGAAAGGGTAACGGAATTCAACATGTCTATAAAACGGCAGAAGGCCAGTATGGCCCTGTTTTCCAGTCTTCGTCCATCTCTACACTCTTAGAAAAGTGAGCGATAGCCAAGAAAGGGAGCGAAACTGGAGTTAGAGGTTTTACTCCCTAAAAACGAGGAAGTGCAATACATAACTACTCCTTTATAAGAGCAAATTCCATATCTTTTTTAAGAGCGCGAAACGAATGAGGGAGAGTACTTTTCAAACTAGTAGAAAAAGTTTGTTGTTCTCAGGAAAGAGAGAGGTGAGCGGCTGCATTTCCTTGTTTTTAGGGAGTAAAACCGATAACTCCAGTTTCGCTCCCTTTCTCGGAAATCGCTAACTCTTTTCTAAGAGTGTAGTGCAACCACCGGTCTCACCATTTTACGAGACAGAACCGCAGGAAATCCTACGGGGCTGTTTCCAGGACGAAAAGTAGGCGGTCACTCCATTCATCTCTGATGCTTTCACATTTATCTACCTTGAGGGCTGGCACCTCTGGGACTTGAGACAAATCTATCCTTCTTTCTCGTCCACTTTTCTCTCCAGAAGTTTAATCACACGAGATGGTGAAGAGGCATACTCACGATTTTGAGACTTTGTGGAAAAGCGTACTCTACAACCTGGTAACTTCTCTCTCCTTTATTCTCCTACTTTCTCATTTGCTTCTCTAATTCCATCGAACGTCACCAACGAAAATATCGACTATCCGTTAGAGATCTATAAACTCGGATCACAGCGACATTGCGAAGAGATCACGGGTGAGGCATACTCACCGTTCTGGGATTTCATGTCGTGATAATTTGGGGTGAGGGATTCACTCTGCGAGGTGTAGCTTGAAGCTGACGAACATTCAGCAATAAATAAATTTGTCTAAATAAAGCGAATGGCTTTTCCGGCTGTCAAAATAATTCCGTAAAACCTGCTATATGATCCGAGATGAAGTAAATAACTCTTTCGAAGGAACCACATAGGCTCACATCCCTCTGTTGCTATTGGCACATCCAGCTCGCCATCCGTGCAATGAGTGAACCAAAACGAAAGGTGACGATTTCCTTATAGGGAAATTTACTTAAAGTCTTATAATTTAGTTCTTGCAATCAGTTGCGCAAAAAAAAAACAGTGATTACACAAACAAATATTGTCTAGACCTACACTCTTAGAAAAGAGTGAGCGATTTCCGAGAAAGGGAGCGAAACTGGAGTTAGCGGTTTTACTCCCTAAAAACAAGGAAGTAATGCCGCTTACCTCTCTCTTTCCTGAAAATATCCACTAACTTTTTCCACTAGTTTTGAAAAGTACTCTCCCTCATTCGTTTCGTACTCTTAAAAAATATATTGAATTTGCTCTTTTAAAGGAGTAGTTATCGATTGCACTTCCTCGTTTTTAGGGAGTAAAACTGCCAACTCCAGTTTCGCTCCCTTTCTCGGATATCGCTCACTTTCTCCTAAGAGTGTACGTTCCCTACGTGCAGAAACCCACTGAATTTCACAGGCAGAACATGTGGGCTTCTATTATTTCTGATGAAACAATAAGCATGTGATGTAAGCAAAATTAGTTCTTGCAAAGGGTATTCCCTGAACCTTTGATATCTAGACTTCGTGGAGGCCTCAATCAAGAACAGGGCCAGGAACGAGCCTATTGGAATTCGCCTTAGACAGCAGAAACGTCAAATAAACGCTGGATGAGCTATAAAAAGCTATTGAAACTTCCTGACCATTAGTCGAGTTTCTTCAGAATAATTTCGTCTTGCTGGATGAAGTGGTCCACACGTTGAACGTTCATGGGATAAATAGTTAAATTAGGCATGCCTGAACGGTGGCCATTGTTAAGGCTCTCTTCTCTCTCTTGGGACGTCCTCAATCCACTTGCAGACTCTACCTTTCTTGCGAGTATCGTCATCATTGACAGTCTTAAATTTCTCAATAATACTGGATGGCTTTACATCCTCCAGAAGGAATTCCCCGTCTGCCTGTTACTTAACTGTTAACTGCAAGCTTACCCATCCCACACAGCACAGTGATATCCCAGTGACGTCCCTAACTGGACGACTTGTCCCCTCCCACACAGCACAGGTATATCCCAAAGATATCCCAGAGATATCCCCTTGAGACAAGTGCGATGTCCCAGAGACAAGGAGTAGGGACATCTTAGGGACATCAAAATATCTGGGCCCAATGACATCCCAAGGATGTCCCTTTCTTGAAGAAATAGCACATCCCAGAGATGTCCCAGGGATATCCCCTTGGGGCAAGTCCCAGACATTACTTGTGGGGACATCTCAGGGATGTCACAATGTCTGGAGGTAAAGACATCCCAAGGATGTCTCTTTCTTGCAGCACAAGTATATCCAAAGGATGTCCCAGAGATATCCCCCTGGGACAAGTGAGAAGTTCCAGGTAGTACTTGTAGGGGCCTTCCTATCCGCAATGGACTCATTTCCTATCGCACAGGAGAACCCTTTGCTTTCATAGATGTCTCTATTTTATCTAGGAACACCTAATCTAAAGTTCTTCATCGATTGAAGAGTGACGATTAAAGGGGAGGAAAATACCGTTCCTAAAGGGGGCCCCATCATAAGAGACACATCTCCAAGGGACGAAAATTAGCATTTTTACACGAGTGGTCATGGATGATATGATGTAGTCTCATGCCTCTCGAACAGAATGAGCTCAGGCCTCCAACTAATATAGTTGTATCCAGACATGCCGATCAGACATTATTGATGAGAATATAAAGGAATAAATTTAAATTCGGACCGCAATTTTTTCACTTTCCCTGGTGGCAGTTTTCCTTATGTACGAGGACTTTCCTTATGTACGTTCGACTGAAGATATCTTCAAAATATCCCCTCCAGGATATCCAGAAGCATTCGACTAAGGATGTGTTAAAGATATCCCGAAAGGGATATCTCTAAGATATCGACTGAAGATGTC